>CM076966.1:6371945-6391945 GCA_039105355.1 Benthosema pterotum
TGTATGGTGTTTGATGGGAGCTGACAGGCTTCTCTATTACCCTCTGGAGTGAAAGGAACTCTCTTTGGACCAATCAACACGGAGCAGGCCTCCTCCAGAGAGGTGTGGACTCATTTGGAATACATGTGATCACACCATTTATTTTATATGACGGAGAACTGAACATTAGATGGAAAGATTAAAGCAGTTATTCTCAGGTGTATGCGTGTGCGTGTGTGCGTGTGCGTGTGTGTGTGTGTGTGTGTGTGTGTGTGTGTGCGTGTGTGTGTGTGTGTGTGTGTGTGTGTGTGTGTGTAGTGATGACATGAAGTAGACCTTTAAAACAGTGGTTTTCAACCTTTTTCAGAATTTGAGCCACGGACCAGCCCACCATTTGAGGACATTTTATACCCACAGACCCAAAACTAAAGATTTCTTCTGCTTTTGTCCACAATTCCAGTCTGGATTTCGGAGAAAACAAAACAGTAAAACATGGAGATCAAAAATGACCATTAATCTTCTACACTCTTTAGATGTGTAGACTTGGGCTAATCCAGATGGTGAATATTTTAACTCTTGAGAGTGTAAACATGAAAACAAATGGACCCGCAAGGGTTTCATTTTACACTCTCAAAGAGTCACACCTGGTTAACCAACTTTCCATCATTTAGCCTGGAGATCACCTGGAATCCTCTCAAGCACCACTGTTGAAAGCCCATGCTTTAAAGTACACACCATTACTTACGAGAGTGTGGACCCTATAGCTGTACTTATCAAGGACACAGAGAGAAAGATTTTTATATACTGTAGTGTCTGAAAAAGAAAAGAGACGTCAGAGCCCTCCAGGACAGACATGACAGCCCTGACCCCGTGCTTCCATCAAGGGCCATTCCAAACAATGCACTGATATAGCATGAATCTTGGTTCGCAACATAACAGGTTGTACCCGCTTTTATTCATGTTCATTTGCTGTTCATGTTCAAATCATGAAAGGGAAGGAAGCACTTGGCAGGGGTTGACATTAAAGTCTCTGAGGCACTTGCCCATCGGGCAAGTGCAAGTCAGATTGTACTTGCCCTCAGGTCATGGTCACTTGCCCCCCAAAAATTTATTTAAGTTTACTTCCTACTTGGGTGCTTTAAATTTCTTTTCGCAGTCGAAGACTGTTTTGTTTGAGTCAGAATCAGCTACAGTAAATATTCAACTTGTAAATCAGTGGTTCCCACAGTGGTCACAGACCCAGTGTTCCGTGAACTCAGCAAAATGATAGTTTGGAACCAAATGGACCTGGGAGAGAGATAGGAAGAGAAAGCAGGGAAAGACGCAGAGTCAGAGCACAATGATCACCTTCAAGACAAATATATCTTGTGTTGTGTTATAGCGCACTAAGTCACATACTTGCCCGATCGGGCAACAAAGTAGCAGTCTTCACTTGCCCAACCATTTTTTTTGCTTGCCTCGGGCAAGCGGGCAAGTGTTAGTGTTAAGCCCTGCTTGGTCCCATTTTGTAATCAATAAATATGTTCCAAGCTCCCACAGAAGTCATGACTACAGCCTTTTATTGGACTCTTATTGACGTTTGAACCTAAATAGACGCATGAGTAGTGCATTCACTTTGCTTCAAATGTATAAATGGTGCAATTATATAGCACTTTCATCCAATCACTCCATGATGGTTGTGCATTACATTTATGCATGCATGCACGCACACACACACACACACACACACACACACACACACACACACACACACACACACACACACACACACACACACACACACACACACACACACACACACACACACACACACACACACACACACACACACACACACACACACACAGTGCATTTCTGAACATAATCTTTTATACACTTTTATACATCCAACAAAAACAAAAAACAACAAAATAATAAACCAACCCTCTCACTGGAATCTACTGAGACTAAATGTTACCGGGTTTATTTCAAAGGCGGGACAATCAATTACACAGTAACTTTCTCAGATTTCCACAGCAATAACACTTTGCTGGGGTATTTATTTAGTTTAGCTTTTCTTTTTCAAGATTGAGAGTCCATTTCCATGCACCTTAACTAATTAAGTAATTAGGAGACTACCCAGAATGGCTTATGAAGTGTAATGTCAGGACTGTGAACATTCACAGGGCAGCATGTTGCACTGCGACATACTGCCAGCTGGTAGATCTGCTGCTTTCTTTCAGCCTCCAACTAAACGTAAAATCATGCTTTTTCCGTGCCAGCAAGGCACCTCCACTCACTGTACGATTAAAAATCAACTAGATTTATTTGACTAAAATCTTATGAAATCAGTCAGTCTGTCAGTCAAACGTCATTCCCAGCCGAAGCCAATAAAATACACACAAAGCAATCAAAAGACCAGCAGAAAAAAAGCCCCAATCAAAAGACTGATATTTTTGTTCAGTCGCAGATAATTCAGAAATAGATTTAACCAATATTTACTATGGATAATAAATTTTACTATGGATTTATGGATACACATTGCATGATATACAGGTGCTGGTCAACGAATTAGAATAATTTGAACAGTGCAATCGTTAAATTCTTTGAATGCATTTCTTGTGCAGAAAACAAATCAGGTGTTCACCGCACCTGTCCTACTGGTTAGAGTAATCACAGAACTAGTTACCTGTAAAAAATTTGCTCAGCTGAGCTTTCCAAAAGGCCCATTTAGGCCATTTAACTGTGACACTGTTGTTTCATTGAATTAGAATAATGGAGAAACCGTTTCATTGAATTAGAATATTTTTTATTATAATTAGAATCATCACTTTCTCAGTATTTTGTGGCTGCCCCCTTGGCTTGTATGACTGCCTGAAGTCTCCGTGCAGGGGTTGACACTAAGGTCTCCGAGGTACTTGCCCATCGGGCAAGTGCAAATCAGGTTCTACTTGCCCTCAGCCAAATGGACCCTTGCGGATCAATTTGGTTTCATTTTTACACTCTCAAGAGTTAAAATTCATCATCTTAATCAGCCCATAGTGGTCACAGACCCAGTGGTCCCTGACCGCAGCAAAATGATAGTTTGGAACCAAGTGGACCTGGGAGAGAGATAGGTAGAGATAGCTAGTTCTTCAAATCGATGCCACGGACAGGGCTTGACAGTAACACTTGCCCGCTTGCCCGGGGCAAGTAAAAAAATGGTGGGGCAAGTGAAGACTGCTACCTGGTTGCCCGATCAGGCAAGTGTGCAACTTCGTGCACTATAACACTACACTACACTACACTACACTACTTGTCTTGAAGGCGGTCATTGCACTCTGCCTCTGTGTCTTTCCCTGCTTTCTAGCTATCTACCTATCTTTCTCCCAGGTTCATTTGGTTCCAAACTATCATTTTGCTGGGGTCAGGGACCACTCGGTCTGTGACCACTATGGGCTAATTAAGATGATGAATTTTAACTCTTGAGAGCGTAAAAATGAAACCAAATGGACCCTTGCGGGTCCATTTGGTTTCATTTTTACGCTCTCAAGAGTTACATCTGGTTAACCAACTTAGCTAGGGACCACCTGGAACCCTCTCCGGGACCACTGGTGGTCCCTGGACCACCTGTTGAAAGCACCCAAGTAGGAAGTAAACTTAAAAGCAAAATTTACAATATATTTTTGGGGGGGCAAGTGACCATGACCTGAGGGCAAGTAGATCCTGATTGCACTTGCCCGATGGGCAAGTACCTCGGAGACCTTAGTGTCAACCCCTGCACGGAGACTTCAGGCAGTCATACAAGCCAAGGGGGCAGCCACAAAATACTGAGAAAGTGATGATTCTAATTATAATAAAAAATATTCTAATTCAATGAAACGGTTTCTCCATTATTCTAATTCAATGAAACAACAGTGTCACAGTTAAATGGCCTAAATGGGCCTTTTGGAAAGCTCAGCTGAGCAAATTTTTACAGGTAACTAGTTCTGTGATTACTCTAACCAGTAGGACAGGCGCGGTGAACACCTGATTTGTTTTCTGCACAAGAAATGCATTCAAAGAATTTAACGATTGCACTGTTCAAATTATTCTAATTCGTTGACCAGCACCTGTACATTGCATGATATGCACCAGGTGAGTTCCTTCCCAACAGGTAAGAGCAGATCAGACACTGGCATGCCTTGGGACTGACAGTTGTTATACCCATGGTGGGGAACTTATTTAAAGACGTAACTTTATTTGACCCTCATCTTGATCAAGATGGCGGCGCGTAAAGACGCAGCGGCCCCCAGCTCCTCAGTGCAAAGATGTTTTTTGTTTTGTTTACTATGTTTGTCTGAACGTTCCGCGTGTTCTTGTACAACAAGATACACTTACAGCCGAGAGCAACTTTTACAGCTCGCCAACACGGGATTTATGGAGTTAACTTCCACTACAGCGGAGGAATTACGCACCATGGGAATATACGAGCAGCAGCAGCAGAGCGCAGCGCCGTGCCGCGCCGCGCCACTGCCGACTCTAACTACAGCTTCATGCCCGCCTCGGAGGCGCCGAAGGCGGTGTGAGAGAAGACAGAAGCGCGGCAAGCGTGCCGGCGTTCGTGCGAGGCTGGCGGCTCGTCCCAACAAGCCAGCTATTCCCTCGATCCTGCTCGCGAACGTACGTTCTCTGGACAATAAACTGGACGACATACGACTCATGAGAACGTCCCTGCAGCCCGTGAGAGACTCCTGTGTCTTTGTTTTCACGGAATCATGGCTTAGCGTCGGCGTCCCGGACTCCGCCATACAGTTGGAGGGACTTACATGCTACCGAGCGGACAGGATTATAACAGCCGGTGGGAAAACACGTGGCGGAGGACTGGTTGTTTATATCAAAGACGCCTGGTGCCGTGACACTGTCGTGGTTCAGAAACACTGCACAGCCCTCGTGGAGTTCATGTTTTTAAAGTGCCGTCCTTTTTTTCTTCCGAGGGAGTTCACAGCCATTCTGCTCGCGGCTGTGTATATTCCCCCCTCCTCCAGCCTGAAGGACAGAGAGGACGCACTTCTAGAACTGAACAATGCCATCAATGAACAACAGATGGCACACCCAGACGCTTTCCTCGCAGTGGCTGGGGACTTTAATCACGCAAACCTGAAGTCCGTATGCCCATTACTCCACCAACATGTTGATTTCAAGACCAGAGGAAAAAACATTTTGGACCTCGTCTACACTAACAATAGGGGAGCTTACAGAGCCTTCCCCCTCCCCCACCTTGGCGCCTCCGACCACTGCTCTGTTATGCTAATACCAGCCTACAGGCCCAGGTGCAAAGCCACCAAACCGGTTCGAAAACAGGTTCAAGTGTGGCCAGATGGGGCAACGGCTGCTCTACAGGACTGCTTTGACACTACAGACTGGGACATGTTCAAGCAAGCGGCCACCTACTCTGGTCACACAGACATCAACGAATTCACTGAGACTGTCACTGCTTACATCAGCAAATGCATCAATGATGTCACAGAGACCAAGACCATCACAGTACGGGCCAATCAGAAGCCATGGCTGACAACGGAAGTCCATAGGCTACTGAGGGTCCGGAACGCCGCCTTCAAAGCAGGCGACGACGAGGGCCTGAGAACAGCAAGGGCCAACCTGGACCGTGGCATCAAAGAGGCAAAGAGACAGTACAGCAAGAAAATAGCTGACCGTTTCAGCGACAGCAGAGACACCAGGAGCCTGTGGCAGGGGATCCAGACCGTCACGGACTACAAACCCCGGCCACGGACCTGCGACAACGACATCACCCTGCTGAACAACCTCAACAACTTCTTCGGGCGCTTTGAAGCCCAAAACAGCACCCCTGCACGAAAGTCACCCCCTCCCCCGGACGACCAGGCGCTGCTACTGTCTCAACACAGTGTGCGGCGCTCCCTCTCCAGGATCAACGCCCGCAAAGCACCGGGCCCTGACAACATTCCCGGTCGGGTGGGGAAAGACTGTGCAGGAGAACTGGCTCATGTCATCACAGACATCTTTAACATCTCCTTGAGCCAGGCTGCTGTCCCTACATGCTTCAAGGAGACCACCATCATCCCCATCCCGAAGAAACCTTCTCCAACCTGCTACAATGACTACCGCCCTGTTGCACTGACTCCGATCATCATGAAGTGCTTCGAGCGTTTAGTCATGCACCACATCAAAGGCATCCTCCCTCCCAACCTGGATCCCTACCAGTTTGCATATCGGGCCAACAGATCAACCGACGATGCAATCTCCACCGCACTTCACTCTGCCCTCACCCACCTGGACACCAAGGACGCACACGTACGAATGCTGTTCATCGACTTCAGCTCAGCATTCAACACCATCATCCCCCAGCAGCTCATACACAAGCTGGACCAGCTGGGAGTGAACACCTCCATGTGCAACTGGCTGCTGGACTTCCTGACTGGGAGACCGCAGGCAGTCCGAGTCAGCGGGAACACATCCAGCACCATCACCCTGAACACGGGGGCCCCCCAGGGATGTGTGCTCAGCCCCCTCCTCTTCACCCTGCTGACCCACGACTGCACTCCAACGCACAGCAACAACATCTTCGTCAAGTTTGCGGACGACACAACTGTGATCGGCCTCATCCACAACAACGATGAGTCCAACTACAGAGATGAGGTGAGCCAGCTGACCACGTGGTGTGCAAACAACAACCTCCTTCTCAACGTGGAGAAGACGAAGGAGATCATTGTTGACTTTCGGAGAGCGCACACCCAGCACTCCCCACTGAGCATCAACGGAGCTGCAGTGGAGAGAGTGAAGAGCACCAAATTCCTTGGTGTACACATCACAGAGGACCTCTCCTGGAACACTAACACCACAGCACTGGTCAAGAAGGCTCAGCAGCGCCTCTACTTCCTCCGTAGACTGAGAAGAGCCAGAGCCCCAGCCCCCATCATGTGCTCCTTCTACCGCGGCACGATCGAGAGCATCCTGACCAGCTGCATAACTGTGTGGTATGGTGGGTGCACAGCTTCCTGCAGAAAGTCCTTGCAGCGCACAGTGAGAGCAGCCGAGAAGATCGTGGGTGTCCCCCTTCTGTCCCTGCAAGACATCTACAACACACGGGTGACCCGCAGGCGCTACAGATCGCAGGCGACACCACCCACCCTACGCACGGCTTCTTCAACCTCCTCCCATCGGGAAGAGATTGAGGAGCCTCCGGGCAAGGACCAGCAGGTTGAACGATAGCTTCGTTCACCAAGCCGTCAGGTTGCTGAACTCCCTCCCACTCCCTCGCACGCCACTGAGCACCCTCCCACTCGGTACCCCCCCCCATGCTGCCACTCCTCCCCCCTCCCACGGTGGGGGTGCACGCGCACACACGCACACGCTGAACTCCCTACACACACATGCACACGGACGCTGGACTTCAACTACCCACCACCCCTTACACAGGCACACACACCCACGCACATGCACGCACTCACACATGGTCACTCACACATGTGCGTGTGGTCACTCACACGCACTCACACATGGTCACTCACACATGGTCAACTCACACATACAACCGAAGGACTGGATCGAACTGCTGCTATCCTATCCTATCCTATCTTGCACATGTATACCTCACCTCATAGTAAGCTATGTGTTGTTTGTTTAGTTGTTCTAGTTGTAGCTATGTAACCTCGTATATAGCTTTTGATTTTTTAGTTGTAGTTTTCTAGCTGTAGTATACTGTAGTCTCTAGTAGTAGTTTCTAGTAGTTGTATATACGTCCTGTCTGTTTTAGCTTCACACTACCGCCACTTTATCACCTGGTTAGCTAAGCACCTTCACCTCAAGTTAGGTGTACAGTTTGCACTTTACTGGTCTGCTGCACTACTGTTGTCTCGTCCATATATTGTCTCGACCTTGTCTTATTGCACTATTTGTCTCAACTTTGTCTTATTGCACTGTCTATTGTCTTGACTTTTGTCTTACTACACTGTCTTGTCTATTGCACTGTGGAAAATGGAAACGCTATTTCATCCCTGTATATGTCCTGACATACACTGGAGTGACAAATAAAAAACCTTGAACCTTGAACCTTGAACCTTGAATCTTCACCGGTTGGTTGGAACTGTGATGTACGGTAATCAGGGGTGTAGTGGAGGGGGGACGCGGGGGAACGGCATCCTCCCACTACTCATATCTAAATATTTTTGGGGCAAAAGTTTGTCTTGTCATTTACTTTTATGGATACAATTAGGCATTGTAAACAATCTGTCTCAATATGCTACTACTTGTTTCAATAGCCGGTCTGTGTGTGTTGCGCAGATGCACGCAAATGCAAGTGTGCATGCATGTGTCTTAAAGAGGAATTCCACTCATTTTCAATATTTTACTATGTCATTAATATACCTTAGAGATGTTGTGTGGACATGGTCAAAAAGTTCCCCCATTCTGTGTTTCCTAGAAATGGAGGTCTGAAAAAAAACATTAGTATGGTGAAATACATCTTGATGACATCATCAAGATGTGTTTCACCATGTTAATGAGTTTCCTTTTTTCTGAGAGTGTTCACATTTGCACACTCTCAGAAAAAAAATGAAAATGGGTGTAATTCCACTTCAAGAGGCGTCCCCTGCACTTCGAAAAGTCCCACTACAACACTGACGATAATGCTTGTGATGTACTGTGATTGCAGTCAAAGATGAATTCTGGCTCGTGCTAAAGAGAGGCCCTGAGCCAATGGCGGCTCAAAGTCACTCTTCCAACACACTTTGAACTGAACAGATTGGACTTTCCGTTCCAGAAACATTATGATTTTTTCCCCCATCATTACCCATTTTTCACCCAGTATAGCCTTGGGAAAACCCAGACACTCAAAAGTCTGAGTACAATGTTCAATTTGAGCCTCATTGATCCAACATATCCACGTCAATTTGTCTCAGTCGTACCGTTTTGCTGTTTATGCTGGACATAAAATAAAACTGCACCCAACACATTAGGAAAGAAAACGTCACATTCCGGGACTTTTTACTCTAATTCATCCCTGTCTAGGGTGGCCAGAAGCAAGACCTCAGAAAGGAGGACACTTGTGCACGTGCGTGCGCACGTCCATGCACATAAACATGCGTGCAAATTATGTAATTACAATACCGTACCCTTGGGGGATGAAAAACAGCAACACAGCCCCTCACTCATGTGTTTACACCACTCAGCTATATAACAGCTACTTTTCACCACTATCAGCTGACTCCATGCAGGCTCCAGCACAAGATCCATTGCAAACACAGTAAAGCACAGGGAATGTATATTTAAATTACCTTTTAGCCTAAGGAACCAAGTTAATTCCTTTCCTTTTCAGGTATAGGAGTTTCATGCATGTCTTTTTCATGACATCTTTTATCAGGCACATCCGGCATAAAAAGAGACAGTGAGAGAACGTTAAACAGAAAGCCAACTATAAGGGACTATTAGGACAATTGACACCTGCGGTCTCTCAGTCACAATGTGGGACAGGGTCTCAATTTTTGTGGGATGACTGAAAAGTTTTTAAAATGAGCGACTGTCCCGCGCAAAGAGGGACACCTGATGCGACTGTCCCAAACAGAGTTGGTCAATATTACTTAGGAAAGTAACTTCTTTACTTTACTCGTTACCCCTTAGACAAAGTAATATCATTACTTTACTTATTACTGGAATCGAAGAGTAATATATTACATATTACGTTATTACTTTCCCTAGTTCTCAACTCCTACATTTGAAAAAATAGAGATGTACAACATACAGTAATCTGTTTAGTGAGCTCTTTTTAGAACTGAATCCAATTTATTGGAATAATAATAGTCTCTTTGTCTCTTTGACTTTTTAAACTTTTTCACAATTGTTTTCAAAGACAGTTGAGGTCTTGTATTTAAAAATAAATACAAAATAAAGCAGCAAGCGAATTGTAGTGTACATAACTGTGCGCAGGATGCAGCATGTGGACTGGATCTACAATCTAGTGCTACATCTCTGTTGTTACAGTACCTGTCGATAGCTTGTAAATCTGTTCTATTTTGGCATGCAACAACAAGCTCATTTTAAACAAGTAACTTGGCGTTACTTGCAAAGTAATGCGTTACTTATTACCCATTTTTGCAGAGTAATCTCATTACTTTACTTTTTGGAGCAAAAGTAATAATATTACAGTAATATGTAATCTAAAATTAGTTACTGCCCAACACTGGTCCCAAATCTGGTCACCCTTCAAACGACACCTGACACACAAACAAACACACACTAACAGAACAAGCTATATGCTAACAATATTCAACAGACAGGGAGAGGGAGGCTAAGAAAACGCCGGTCCCGTTGAAAATGAACTAGAATGCGCGATTGGTTACTTGCCGTATTTGTGAAGCCACACACCAGTCAGAAGCGAGTTTGATTCACCAGAGACCTGTCGCTGCAAAACACTGGGCAACTCTCGCTCTCAGCTCTCGGATGGGAGCTTTTAGCAAGACACGAAATGTACACTATGTAAATCACACATACATTGCAATCACTCTCTCAAAATCCGGACAATTATGCGTCCGGCCAGAGGTGGTGCTTGGAGGAGGACAGCTGCCTCTAAATCCGGACGGTCCGGCGAAAAACCGGACGTATGGCCACCCTACTGTCTGTAGTAAGGCGTGCTATACCACAAAAGCAGAATTCACGTTAAAAAGACCCGTTTCTTTTCTCTCCTGTCATGTTATTACATCACAGCAGAGCGAGTGCAAGTAAGTTCCGCGGTCGCAGACCGCTGACCATCCCTCGAAGTATTCCGAATGGACGGTTTAGGTAATGAGGTAATGATGATGTAATTAACAGACCTTTATAACTAATGGCATAAGTATTATGTCCTGAAGGAGATTCTGCAAAAACAATTAATAATTAAGTGTTTCGCTCTGCTCACGCAAAAGTAGGCCATGGCCTACTTGTGTGCAATACACAAATTGGCACTCTACTGAGTGCGGATCTACAGTCATGGAAAAAAGTATTAGACCACCCTTGTTTTGCTGGTGGAGAGCATGCCAAGACGCATGGCTGCAGTCATCAAAAACAATGGTTATGTAATCAAGTATTAACTCCTGTGTGTATCATGTGTTTAAAGCAAACAGAAAAGAAAACATGGAATGCTTAAAAGTAGTGTTTTGGCGATACAATGCCATAGCTATTGATGTAAGAATACAAGTAATTTTGTTTATTATCAAGAAAACCATGGAAAATGAATAGTTCATACTTCTTGAATTCAACTCTCATGAGTTATTTGTGTTGTTATCATTATAATTGTCCAAACAAATGTACCTTTAGTTGAGCAAGGCATTTAAATTAACAAGAAATTGAAGAAAACAAGGATGGTCTAGTATTTTTTTTTCCATGACTGTAGATAGATGGCTACTGTGACTTGCAATATACTCTGCAAGCCAGAGTATAATTTACTCAAGTACATTTGGAGCTTTGCTTGTGATGAGTGTGTCTGCACTGCGGTAGCCTATTGATACTTTTCCTTAGTTAGAAAAAGAAAATGTGAGCACTTAATTTTCCCATCCCTGGTCCCAGCCCTGCAGGGGAAGAGGGCTGGGTGACTTACAGTAAATGTGCTTTCATGTTATACCAGGGGCGGATGTAACATTTCCCAATGTGGGGGGGGGGGGGGGGGGGGGGGGGGGGGGGGGGGGGGGGGCAAGAGAAAATGGTATGGGAGCGGCTTCATCGCCCATGTCGCTTCGCGCCAAGGGTACCATTTTCAGTTACAGGACTTTTATTAGGCAATTAAGCATCAATAATAACATCAGTTGTTGTTGAAGTTGCAACAGACACGCAGCATGCATAAAGCTAAAGGTCTGACTCTTTTCTGTTTTCAAAGATGAAATGCTGTGGTTTAGTGGTGACACAGCTGTAGTTTGTTAGTAGCAGTAGTAGTGTTTCAAATTATTTTAAATATAGGCAGGACTTGACACTAACACTTGCCCGCTTGCCCAGGGCAAGTAAAAAAAATGGTCGGGCAAGTGAAGACTGCTACCTGGTTGCCCGATCAGGCAAGTGTTTGACTTAGTGCGCTATAACACAACACAAGATATATTTGTCTTGAAGGTGGTCATTGCACTCTGCCTCTGTGTCTTTCCCTGCTTTCTAGCGACCTCTCCTATCTCTCTCCCAGGTCCATTTGGTTCCAAACTATCATTTTGCTGTGGTCACAGACCCCTGAGTCTGTGACCACTGTGGGAACCACTGATTTACACTGATTTACAAGTTGAATATTTACTGTAGCTGATTGTGACTTAAACAAAACACAGTCTTCGACTGCGAAAGGAAATGTTTAAAGCACCCAAGTAGAAGTAAACTTAAATGCAAAATTTACAATATATTTTGGGGGGCAAGTGACCATGACCTGAGGGCAAGTAGAACCTGACTTGCACTTGCCCGATGGGCAAGTGCCTCGGAGACCTTAGTGTCTGTCAACCCCTGTATAGGTACTTTAATTTAAAATATCTTCGGTTGTTTTGTACGCCATCATGTTTGGTGGGGCAGACTGGGCATTTAGGGGGGCATTGCCCCCCCATGCCCATGCCTAGATCCGCCCCTGTGTTATACTGCTCCAAACCAGAGCTGCTGTCTCTGTCTCTCTGTCATGAATGACTCCAGTTAGCCATTAGCTCGGACTGCGGCGTTCTGTCGGCTCCCAGGCCTAATCCCCAATAAATTGTTCACAGATCGCATTCCTCGGGTTTCTTCCTCCTGTCATATTTAAACGCTCCTGCCCCCCCCCCCCCCCCCCCCCCCCCACCACCCCCGTATCCACGAAACAATGGATTAAATTGAAAGTTTTTCCCCTCTTTTTTTAAATCAGAAATTGGCTTCTTATACTGTTGCCCCCATTATTATCTGGAGATGAGAATATGTATGAGATGTCAGCAGTCTTGGCGAAAGCCAGCCCTGGCCTACACGAACAGATGGTGGAACGTGTGTGTGTGTGTGTGTGTGTGTGTGAGTGTGAGTGTGAGTGTGAGTGTGAGTGTGAGTTTGAGTGAGTGAGAGAGAGAGAGAGAGAGAGAGAGAGAGAGAGAGAGAGAGAGACATACTTTGTGATGTCAGTCTAGCATTAGGACTACAGTTCAGCGTCGGGAAGAAAAGCTATGTATGAAAACAAAGAGTTACAGTGTGTTGAAATGCTCTTAATGTCTGGCGATGACGTTCCGTCGGAATCACTCGTCGTTCAGCGTCCCAACGCGACACCGAAAATGATAGAGCAGAATGCGTTTCACCAGATCCTTGTTCATGTTCTCGGAATCTGACTTGGCTGGTTCGAGAAATATGACGGACGAGGAGCCAAAAATGTCTTCAATGTAACTTCTCAGTGTTACAATGTGCCCAATATCTGTTACTATTACTTTGCATTCTATTAATCACATGAACCCTATCCTGGGCATGTCATAGCCTAATAGTTGGAAAATGTGGCAAACAAAATTAATAACATTCTTAACCAATGGATCGACAACACACTTTTCAGTAGGCCCCTCCCCAAAATGCTATGGCCCAATCACAGCTAAACAGACAACCCAACCAATAGTTTTCCTATAAATACAATAGATAAAACATTGTTTTAAAAAAGATTTTACACTATATGTTGCATAGGGAAGGCATAGGGAAGGATTTGAGGGTTTATGTTTACTTTGGAATGAGTGAGCTCAGATGGAAAGTGTCCAATCATCGGTTGGGGAGAGGGCGGGGCTTACAGCAAGGTCTATTGCTGAGGTCAAAACAAATTCTCTGAGCTTGTAAATAAGCTAGTGTTGTTTTTGATATTTGACATACAAGGAAAGAAGGATGTATGCGATTTTCAACCCTTTTCATGTCAAGGCCCATCATTTATTCAGCATTCGGCCACCATTTGATCAGATTTAGCCTTTCAGACCCTATAATACTGTACTATGCTATTGGATGAGATCCACAATTCCATGCCGTATTGATGTGGGTGCCATTAGAGAGATAGCAGGCAAAACGCTGATCAAAAACAACAATTCTTCTGCATTCTCTAATCTCGCGTAGACTTCCCGTGAAATCAAGTAACGCAGATGTTTTTTGACGACAACCACGTTGGACCAGGCGTTTGGAGAGGGCGCAGGGGCGGATGTAACTTGTTCCATTTGGGGGGGACAAGTTACATCGCCCGTGGCTTCGCGCCACGGGCGATGAAGCCGCCCCCATACCATTTTCGTCGCCCATGAAGTCCATGAAGTCGCCCCCATACCATTTTCGGTTACAGGACTTTTATTAGTCAAGTAAAGCATCAATAATAACATCAGTTGTTGTTGAGGTTGCAACAGACACGCATCATGCATAAAGCTAAAGGTCTGACTCAGAGAGTTTTCTGTTTTCAATGCTGTTGGTTTAGTGGTGCCAAAATTGTAGTTAGTAGCAGTAGTAGTGTTTCAAATCATTTTAAATATAAGCACTTTAATTTGAAATATCTTGGGTTGTTTTGCATGGCATCGTGTTTGGGGGGGGCAGACTGGGTATTTAGCCCCCCCCCCCCTGCCCATGCCTAGATCCGCCCCTGAGAGGGCGGCTGGTTTGGGCGGTCAGACAGTGAGTGAGGACATTCTAGCATGGCCCGGGTCGGTCGGGCTCCTCCGGAGCACAGCGTCAGATGTGGCTGGCATTCCTCTGCCGCGTCGCCCCGGTGCGTACACACACACATGCCTGCAGCATCCCCGAAGTGATGTGGCCGCATGGCAAACCTCAATTCCATCCACAGCTGTGTAAGTATTGGCCCAAATAAACAGGCCTTTTTCACCCCCTCTGAGAATGGAGAAATCAGACACCAAGCAACACGCATCACAGGAGCAGGAAAAAGCTATGCGTCTGCATAGCGCTTGCTACTTCCAATAAGTCTTATTTATTATGCGGTCGGCTCCTTGCAGAGAGCACCGGGCTGCTAATGCTATGATTAAGTACAAAGCGCGCCAAGGAAGGACGTATTCCGACTGATTGAAAAGGGAACATTGAGTTCAATGTACTGAGGAATGTCCACTTTGTACAGGTTGTTCCTATTTCTGCGTCCATATAGCGCTAGAAGGGGTTCTCCGTTATGCTACTGTACGGGTCTTTCCATCTCCTTATGCACAGAGCGCATGCTCGCGTCTTAAAGGGATAATTCACTTTCAAAAAACCTTTGGTCATTTTATGGTCTACTTAGGCACAGGTAAACACCTTAGACAGTTACTCCATTCGGTAGTGTTCATTCTACCCGCCCAGCCTCCTTCCGATACAAACCCATTATAACTTTTTAGTTACCCAATAGATTCATCAAAAACACACAATATTTTTTTCTTGTAACTGATATTATCCTCATTGTGTTTTCTTATTTAGTGTTTTCATTTATTTCTAAAAATATAGTTTTATTCATTTGGCTGCAACCAGGGTGGGCATGCCCAAATCTAGAGGCTGCTACATTTTCCAAAACAATATTTTAAAAATGAAAACTGTAAATGAAATTCCACTTCCACCCTCACGTATTAGGACGACAATATCAGTCACCAGAAAAAAAAGATTGGATGCTTTTGATGAACCTATCATGGTTAAAATGGAGTTTTATAATAGGTTATAAAACCTATGTTATAATAGGTTTGTATAGAAACCGACTGAATACTGAGGGGCAACATCTGACTGAATACTGAATGTAACTTATAAACTCCCTGGGGTGTTCACATGAGCCTGAGTAGACTATAAAATGACTAAAAGTTTTTTTGAAGGTGAAATATCCTTTTAAGTAAAAAACTACGCTTTCGCTACTCACATAAACAAAAATTGATTTGTGGAGTTGAAAGCCTACAGTTCCTTATTTCCTTAGTGGGAACACTCGGAGCCCACACGCACCTCACATCCAAAATACACTTTTTGGGCAAATTGTAATAAAATATCCAGCAGATGGAAGGTATGTCTTAACTTACTCCCCATCCGGTTCATTGAACTTTTCTATTGACAAAGTAAGTAGGCTTTCAACATCTTTGAACCATCTTTGTTTTGGTTACCGTGGGTGCGAGGGGAAATGATCGAAACCAGAGCTACTATTTCAGCTACACATTATGGCACACAAACATAATATTGTGGACGTTAAACCAGTTGGGGAGATGTCGGGCACATGTCTAATTTCGTGTCATTAATTATATTTTTTACTGCCATTTCATTATTGTTAGACATAGGCATACACAGTATCTGGACCACGATGATCAAGGGAACTGGCAGAGAGAGAGAGAGAGAGAGAGAGAGAGAGAGAGAGAGAGAGAGCGAAAGAGAGATGGAAAAAAAGATCCCTTTTTCGTTTGTTTCCTGGAAAACTCAGCTCATCAAATTCTATCATGGCCCACAGCACTTGCCCTAGCCGCAGAAATCTTACAGGAGAGCAACGTAACTGAGATAGTATGCAATAGGTTCTTGGTTTACTTATGATCTAGATCAGTGGTTTTCAACCTTTTTGATACCAGGGACCACTATTTATTCACCATTTGAGCCACGGACCACCATTTGATGACATTTTAGCCCCCTGACAGACCCAAAACTAGACATTTCTTTTCCATTTGTCCACAATACCAGGGTGGATTTGGGGAAACAAAATAGGTAAACATCAAAATGACCATTAATCTTCTACATTCTCTAATTGTGTAGGCTTCTTAATTAAGTGGGTTAATTCAGATAATTCAAATTTTACTTCTTGATAGTGTAAACATGAAACATTTGGTTTCATGTTCACACTGTGATGAGTTACATCTGGCTAACCAACATTCCATCATTTAGCCGGGGACCACCTGGAATCCTCTCAGGGACCACTGGTGGTCCCCGGACCACCTGTTGAAAACCCCTGATCTAGATGACTATTTCTATGCACTATAGAGCTGAGCAGTCCCAGACCTTTCACAAAGCCGCCCACGGCCCAGAAAATGAACTCCCCGTTCATTTCACTCATACTTTCCCAAGATGATCTATATAAAGACGATTATGCCGCGGACAAAGCCAACACGGGTGGTGACACATCTTGATAACAAACAACAATGTTTTGGTCCAATTTGTAGGAAGAAAAACGACACAGAAAGTGTTATATCCTGCAGTTTGTTTCTTCTCACTAATGACTTCATCGCTCCAAAATATTGTGTTTGTTGTCATGATTTGTCACAACCCGAGTTGGCTTTGTCCGCAGCGTAATTGTCTTTGTATAAGTCTATGAGGAATATGAATGGGGAAATTACTTCTAGGCCACGGGTGACATCATGAAAGGGACTGCTGAGCCCTATAGCAATGTGTTTTCATGCGTTCTTTCTTGCCTGCCTGAGTGTCTACCGATTCCAAATTGTAATTGCAAATCGTGAATAGATTCAGTATATTCTATTCTATTATTACTCTATGGCAGTGGTTTTCAACCGTTTTGGGCCCACTATTTATTCAGCATTTGAGCCACAGATCTAGCATGACCTCAGTCTGAATTGTCATCTTGTTTCACTTCATTATTCAATTATTCAATCAATTATTGAATCACAGGGGGAAAAAAATAAGGTCATATTTTCTAAGGTGGCAATTTAGGGCTGGACCCAGGCTACCACGGACCACCATTTGATGACCCCCCCCCCCCCCCCCCCCCCCCCCCCCCCCAGACATAAAACTGAAGATCTCTTTTTCCCCCCACAATCCCAATTATGCAATCAACCAGTGGTCCGGTCCGGGGACTACTGGTTAAACTGGGTTAGACTGAGCAGTAAAGCTTATAGGTTAAGTTGGGTTGGTGACGGTTAGGGTAGGGTAGACTCTACAGGGTAGGCCAAAGTAGTAAGAGGATAAATTTGTCGGTGTAGTTTCCTGACAGTTTGCCAAAACCATGTGTCTGTGCATGTGTGTCTCAGTCTACTGCAGCAGTGTCTGTGATGCCAGTAGATCATACTACTTAAAAGACCTTTTTTCCTAATTTATGGAATTTTCCTCATGAAATTCAAATTACTCGTGAAAAATGTTTTATTTTTTATAACGTTTGGGAAGCAGTAGAGGGTGTGTGGTGTGATCTCCTTACACTCCGCCAGCCTCCAGACCATGTGACCTGATCCCATTCCCAAAGACAGATACAAATCTCTCTCTCTCTCTCTCTCTCTCTCTCTCTCCCTCTCTCTTGCCCGATCGAACTTCAAGGACACACTTCTATCCTGTACCTGTTTTCACTACTTACATTTTTATAACCCACTTTTGTCCTTGTGCCAACTGTCTAATCGTGCAGTTCTGGACTCAGCCTGCCAACCTGGGGAGGGAGCAACAAACTGACCGCCATGCTTCCTTCTATGAATGAGGAGTCCACGGTGCCTTCTTTTCACCTGAAGGGGGAGTTTCCTTGGTTGAACGTAGCGAGTGTCAAGGATGGTTTTAAGGAGGATGGGAAGTAGGGGTGTGATGATTCACTTACCTCAAAATACGATACAATATTGATATTTAGGGTTCCGAATCGATTTATATTGTGATTATTAGTTATGCTGCGATTCGATTTGATATATCGATACATTGCATTTTTTCCCCACAAATGACTGTGCTTTTATTGTGCTAGAACAAGGAGGATTCCGCCCATTTTCAAGGTCCTAAAAGAAACACAACACAAACACAAGTTGATGATGTCATCAAGTAAAATACAGTACAGTAAAATGTTGAAAATAGGCGGAAATCTGAACAATATGGACCATGACAAGTTCATAAATATACATATAAAAAATATATATTTTGAACCTTGTGATTCGATATTGATATCATGGCATTAAGAATTGCGATATATTGGCATATCGTTTTTTTTGCTCACACCTAATGTGAAGCGAAGGAGGCCTGTATGGTGGCGTCTATAGTGAGTCATAGTAGGAAACAGACATGCACAAAGGATGGTTGGTCTCCACTGTGCATGTCCGTTTCCTTCCTTCCTTCCCTCTGTCAAGTGAAAAGAAGGCAGCTTGGACTCCTCATGCGTTGAAGGAAGCATGAGCCCCGTCCGCTGCCTCCCCAGGTTGGTTGTAGAGCCCAGGATCACATTAGGTCAGTGGTTTTCAACTAGTGGTCCAGGGGTGTTCCTTGAGACGGCTCCAGGTGGTCCCCACTCCCCAGCTAAGTTGTAACTCTCAAAGAGTTACATCTGGAGAGTTACATCTGGTATAAGAGTTAAAATATTCATCATGTGAATTAGCCCAAGTCTACACAACTAGAGAATGTAGAAGAGTAATGATCATTTTGGTATGTTTGGTATGTTTTTGGTATGTTTGACTGTTTTGTTTCTCAAATCCAGCCTGGAATTGTGGACAAAAGCAAAAATAAATCTTTAGGTTAAGTTTGTGGGGCTAAAAATGACATCAAATTGTGGTCCATGGCTCAAATGCTGATTAAATGGTGGGCTCTGTTGTCAAAAAGGTTGAAAACCACCGAATTAAGTAATTGGCACTGGGTGGGAAAAAAATGGGCTGCAAAATCGTGGGAGATAACATATACAGTATATTATCTAGTGCTAATTCAGATGATGAATATTTTAACTCTTGAGAGTGTAAAAATGAAACCAAATGGACCCGCAAGGGTCCATTTGGTTTCATTTTTTACATTCTCAAGAGTTACATCTGGCTAACCAACTTTCCATCATTTAGCCTGGGGACCACCTGGAACCCTCTCAAAGACCACTGGTGGTCCCCGGACCACTGGTTGAAAACCCCTGCTGTAGAATGTAGCCATTATGAATGCTGGCGGTGGCTGTACTGTATAGACAAACTGGCAGCTAATGATGAAAGATGACGATTAAAGTGCTGTTGGTACAGCGAGGGACGTTGTCGTCTAGAACGTCACTACATTCATGGAATACATGTGTGTGTGTATAACGGCCGTGCTGAGAGGGAGGAGGGAAGTCATTCAGCAAAGATAAATAAGCTGTGATAGATGGAAACAGCGCATTACATTACAAACCCAGCAAACCTTAATCAAAACCGCCATCAGCCCTGTGTCGGATTACAGGTTTCAAAGTAGCTCATACCCGGGCCTTTTAGCAGATGTGTGTGTGCGTGTGTGTG
>CM076966.1:6394445-6399445 GCA_039105355.1 Benthosema pterotum
CACGGATGGAGCAGGGGCGGATGTAACATTTCCCAATTTTGGGGAGTAGTAGTGTTTCAAATCATTTTAAATATAAGCACTTTAATTTGAAATATTTTGGGTTGTTTTGCATTCTGTTGTGTTTGGTGGGGCATTGCCCCCCCATGCCCATGCCTAGATCCGCCCCTGGGATGTAGCAGAGAGCACCTCAATCCTCCTGTGAGGATGAGTCACTGAGACAGAGGACTGCTAGCAGTCAGTCAGTCAGTCAGTCAGTCAGTCAGTCGTATGGTTCCAGACAGTGGGTTGTCTGTCTCTATTTCAGACACAGAGAGTGTGGAGCGTGTTAAAGGGGATCCACCATTTATTATATATTGTAGTTTAATATGTCGTCACTATCCCTTAGAGATGTTTGTGGACAATACATGATAAAAAAGTTCCCCCAATTCTGTATTTCCTAAAAATGGAGGTCTGAAAAAATCATTAACATGGTGAAATACATCTGATGACATCATCAAGATGTATTTCACCATGTTAATGATTTTTCTTTCAGACCCACCCATTTTCAAAAAATTCCTCAGAGGGTACAAATGGAACCAAATGGACCCACTAGGGTCCATTTGATTCACATTTGTATCCTCTCAGGAAATTTTTGAAAATGGGTGGAATTCCCCTTTAATAGCTCTTTATACCTAGATCACTCTCATTTCGTCCTGACCTCTTGAGATGCAATACCAAGCCATTTCAGACGCAGTACAACCAATTAACCCTCACCCCCGCCTGTCCTCCTCACTGTTGGACCATAGTGGGAGGAGGTGGGGACCAATCCATGCATACAGTTCCACTGACTTAAACAGTGGGTGGAGGAAAAGTTAAAGTTCAAATTTGCCCCTGAATGTGGCATCACATTAGGAAAGAATCTGAGAGGGGCCATTCAGAAACACACAGATTTCTCAATGAAGGTCTGACTGTTTAAAAATCAAGTTTTTGAGGCTGTGAAAATACACTAGGGAGGTTTATAACATCAAAAGTCTTGAAAAAGGTCAAATCCATGGTGGAGCTGTTTTAAGAAGTGAAACAGCACAAGCAGGCATGTTGGATTTATTGGCTCTGAAATGAACCCTATAATACTCTATACTTATCTAGTTGCAACTTTTCAAAAGCTTCCCTCTTTAAGTCTGCTGGAACAACGGAAGCTCTGATAATGAGTGTACTAAAGTGGAAGTGAAGCATCCTCCCTACTTCTGTTTCATCTTTACAGTTGCGCATTTAATTTATTTTAATATACATAGAAATCATCTGCTTAGCAGAAATACCCCTGGCTTATTGCATCCACTGGTACTTACTATACTGATATGCTGCTCTTAATCCATCTATTCATCCATATATTCAAGACGCTAATTATCTATATCAGTGGTTTTCAACCAGTGGTCCGGGGACCACCAGTGGTCCTTGAGAACATTCCAGATGGATTACCATATGTAACTATTGAGATTGTAAACATGAAACCAAAGGGACCCAAAAGGGTCCATTTGGTTTGATATTTACGCTCATCTTCACACTCTCAAGAGATTTAATGACGATATTCATAGATGACATTCATCTGAATTAGCCCATTTAATTAAGTCTTATTTAATTAGGTCTACACAATTAGAGAGTGTAGAAGAATGGTCATGCTGTTGTGTTTTGATTGAGAAATCGGGCTGGAATTGTGGACAAAAACAAAAGGAATCTTTAGTTTTGGGTCTGTAGGGTGAAAATGTCATCAAATGGTGGTCCGTGGCTCAAATGGTGAATAAATAGTGGGCCCTGGGTATCAAAATGGTTGAAAACCACTGATTTAAATCATAGAATTGACTGTCTTCAAATACAGCATTTTGGATCATATTTTGTGCTTAGAGTAAATGTCTACTAAGTTATCTTCAGTCATAACAGGACAGGGTGGTGTAGGTGCAGCCGAGAGGCATAAACATTTCCACGCCAATTTTCAGAGTCCAGCTTATGTTTTTTTTTTTTCATGCTGTGGCAAGCATCTGATCACGCTGCCAGCAAGGTCAAGGTCGGAGGAGAAGGCAGTGCTGTGCAGACATTAATGTCGACTAAGCCCATCACGAGAAATATGGATCGTCTCTCTTATTTATTTTTTCACCGGCAAAAACTAAATAGAAACGAAGCTATGATGACAAAAGAATATGATTAAATGTATTGACAATTTTGTCAACAAATATAAACCAGGCCAGAATGGTATGGAGAGACTGTAGTGATCCAGTACAACTAAATTTGACACCAACTAAATCCAAAATTCACCGCAGATTGCTGCATCCACAAACACGCTACTGCCTCAATCAATATTGCACTGAAAGGACTGTAGAAAGAATCATATTTTATGAGGCCATGGTGATGGAATTTCAATATATAGTATATACAGTATATGAACAGTGCCCTGGGACTTGCTCTCAGAGTTTACTTCATCTAACAGTTCGGGTCAGATTTATGGGTGTAGGATTATTATCGGGATGTCAGACTAAAATAACAAACTAAAATATAGTAAGAAGTATGAAATATAAGATAATGCAAAAAATAAAAATGCACATGTGTGTGAAGTGACTGGCACTCAACCATTCAAAACCATTGTTGGTGTAACAAGCAACAAATAATAATAATCATCATCATGACATGACAAATAACACCAACATTAAAACATATTAAGAAATATCTTGTGGATGTCCTTCTTATATTAGGATCATAAAGATTTATAATGTGGATGACTCGTCTTCTGACTAAACAGATTGTGTTGTGCTTACTTTTTTGTGGGTGGTGACTCACCACCCACAAAAAAGTAAAATAAAAGTAATAAGTGATATGTAATACTATTACTCTTAAATCAAGTAATGTAATATTCTCTCCGAAGTAATATTTCTCAAAATTGAAAACTTACAACGTCGATTACAGCATGTTTTTTGTTAGAAATGGGTGATATTGTTTGTTTATTGCTTCAAAATAAATGCTAATTTATTTTCATTATCAATGGCATTTTTAAAACAAACATTGAAAAACAAAATAATAACTAGAATGTTCGCAATTTAAAAATTGCAAAGTGTGGTTGCCATTGTCGCTTGCGTCGGCCCCCCCTCAGCTTCCGGTAGCCAATTACGATGTGAACTTTTACGTCATCCCCGGGATCACGTGGAAGTATTTTGGAGGGCATTTATTTCGCACATTTCGTGCACTTGTGGCGCCCCCTATGGTTGAAAATGGAATTGCTTTTGGCCCTCTGTTGAAGGGCTCAGCCAAGACCTGTGATTCAAATTTGGGGTGGATTGGACATTTGATGCGTGATTTGTGGCATTTTCTGTAAAATAGGCCCCTCCCACTAACTTGCGTAGGCCCCTCCCAAACCAATTATGATGTGAACTTGTCAAGTCATCCCCGGGATCATGTGGAAGTAATTTGGAGGGCATTTATTCCCCCAAAATGGCGTTTTTGCAACAAATAGTTACATTTTGTGCATTTATGGCGCCCCCTATGGTTGAAAATGGAATTGCTTTTGGCTGCCTATTGAAGGGCTCACCCAAGACCTGTGATTCAAATTTGGGGTGAATTGGACATTTGATGCGTGATTTGTGGCATTTTCTGTAAAATAGGCCGATCCCACAAATTTCAGAAGGCCATTGCGGCCAAACGATACGCAAAATCAAAATTCCCCCAATGCTGTTTTAATCAGATTGGTCCAGAGACCTTCCGTACCAATTTTTATGAGATTTGGACCAAATATGAAGGAATGGGGGCAAAAAGTGTGTTTTGGACAAAATTCAAAATTGCGTCTCTAAAATTTTTAACGGAAATGGGCGTGGCCTATTTGGGGAGATGCGTCATGATCCAAGGAATCCATGGAAACAAGAAATCCGATTCTACGACCTACGGTTCAAGAGTTATAAGCCAAAGCGTAAAGTGGCCTGTTATAGCGCCACCATCTGGCCGAACGATAACATCAAAAGGCAATTCATTTTTTAAATCATTATGAACATCCTCCCCAAGTTTTGTAAGAATAGCCCTTATGGTCTGCGAGGGAAAAATACTTGAACTTGATTTTTTGCCCACAAACCCACGTGGGCCGACCCATGCCCACAACCGCATCTGGGTTAACATGTGTTAACCCACATTAACAAATAAATTAATATCAATTAAACTATACAACGGATCTCTTAGAAAAATACAAGCACACCATTCCCGAGGAAGCCGGTCGATTTGACATATGACTCGGGTGCATGCGACAAAAACTGTGGGAGGAGTAGCGTGCCGAAGTTTTCCAACTTGAAATACAAGAGTCTGGTTGCCCTTCGGGCAACCACACTAATAATACAAGTAAGGTAGTATTAGAACATTTATACATAATATATAGTAGAAAAAAAAGTAATAAATTGTAAAACCCTGTCAATAGCAGCCTCCATATAGCAGAAATTGGCATAGTGAATCATCGCTAATCACCTTCATTAAGGCGATGCTAACTGCCATGATAAATGGGGGAGTCGAAAGCAACAGTTGAGCACCACTCAATTTAGCCGCCATTCACATTAGAAGAATTGGATCAGTCTTTTCATCAGGATGATGATTATAGAGCTGTCTGTTTAGTGAAGGTTGAGCTGAAGGGTTGGGTGGGTGGGTTGGGGGTGGGCATGGAGCTGGCGACAGACATGGGGAATTATTACACTCAATTATTGTAATTTTTTTGTAGTTGAGTCACACATCTCTGGCTGTTATGCTCTCCTCCAGACCGGTCGATGCCAGACTTGGGGGTCTGATTCGTCAGATTGCAATTTTCGCAAACCAGTGGTTCCAAACCTATGAGTCGGGACCTCACAGGGGGTGAGGCGAGTGGTGGTTGGTGGGGTGTGTGTGTGTGTGTGTGTGTGTGTGTGGGGGTGTGGGGGGGGGGGGGGGGGGGGGGGGGGGGGGGGGGGGGGGGGGGGGGGGGGGGGGGTATTAGCTATACCAAATTAGCATTGGTTTGCCAATATAAA
>CM076966.1:6401945-6486945 GCA_039105355.1 Benthosema pterotum
AATAAATAAAAAAAAAAAATATATATATATATATATATATATATATATATATATATATATATTTTTTAAATATAAATAAATAATAACAACATTAACAATAATTAGTCTGTTTATTTTATTATGACGAGTTTGCTGCTGAATCATGGCATTTCGATTTCGTTCATATAATGTGAGGAGTGGAGCCAGAGCGCAGTTTGTGAAAGTGCCTGTAGCCTACTCTGCGCTAAACACAGAGACAGAGAGTCGCCACTGGCCTGCACAGCTGGCAGGTTGAACTATACTTAATTGCTAGCTGGTGTTGCGCACACGATATCCATTAGATCTATAAGTCATCTGAAGTCTACAATGCATCACAATCTAACACCTTTGGTACATGGAGATCGGTTCCTAACAGGGCCATAAATCAGACACGTGTCCGTGTCCGTGAAACAATAAACATTGTTGAATTACAAAACATAACATTCTTCTTTTATTATTATTATTACCGTTATTATCATCACCCTCTTTTCTTCCCCTTGCTTTTGATACACTTTGTTTTTCTATGATGATGTTATAAGTGTCTCTTAAAAAAGAAAATAAAATAAAGAACATTTTCTGCCACGCAGATGCATGTAGGCCTATCCCAACAGAAATAATGCTTACATAGGCGAGGCATTTCCCCTTTGTTTATTTTACTATTTGCTATATTGTGAGCTAACATTCTTCTTTTATTATTATTATTATTATTATTATTATTATTATTATTATTATTATTATTATTATTACCACACCAACATTATATTCTGAATCAATCTGTGAATACAAGCACAGCGGCACATCATTTCGTTTCGTTTCTGATTTCCATTTCCACTGAAATGATGATTTATTTGCATGACAAAACAGACATTTTACATTGCCAAATCAAGTGTCACAAAAAATGAAAATGGAAAATATGCGCAGGTTCACAACAACAGAAAAAAAGTTTAGTGCAGAGAGAGAGAGAGAGAGAGAGGAGAGAGAGAGAGAGAGAGAGAGAGAGAGAGAGAGAGAGACGGTGAATTGACCGCGAATGCGTTGTTCTAGGTATATTATTCGCTTCTAAATTCATATTTAGAAATTATTACAGACGAAAAGAAAAACAGAGATGAGTTCAATTGCATATTTAGGAAAAGTCATGGAAGGGGAACTTTTTCAGACCATCACAGGCAGAGAAAATCCACTTCAAAATCTCAAAAACGAGTGCCGTTGTTCTAGTGTGAAGATGCAGGCGAGGCACACAGCGCAGCAACTCAGCGCCTCAAGCAGGGTCGGATATAGACTTCTAGAGGGGGGCAGAGCTCACCCAAACGTAAATCCAATGTGGAAAAACTTCGGAGACGCCCCCTGCCATTCCTTCAGCCCCCCATAGGCTGACTAAATCAGGCCCTGACCTCAAGCAGAGTAGCCCATAGCTTAAAATCAGAAAGGTGCCGTTTCGGAGATTAGGCCTATAAATAGGCTAAACAAAAGCCAAGTCGATTTTTAAACAGACTCGCTCGTCTGTCATCTCCTTCTAACCACTAGCGCCATCTATTGTACAAGTAGGATACATTAGGCTTATTAAAAAAAAAAAGAAAAAAAGAAAAAAGTCGGGCCTTTTGTCGGGCTTCGGGCCTAAAATTGCGGTAATTAATAGGGCCGGGCCGGGCTTCGGGCTGAGCCAAATAGGGCTCAGTAGGGTCGGGCTTAAAAAATTAGGCCCGTTGAGAAATCTACCTCTAACACTGTGCACGTGAGTAACATAATGAATGGATGTTGTTTTGATGGTTGTACTGAATCAGTATTTTAAATATTTATTTTGTGACTACTACCCAGTTTGACGCCTGCATGCAGTAGTGATGAGCTTTTGTGCAAATTAAGAGCGGACAAAGATGTCAATGCACAAATTACAATCCATGGTTAGTGTTACTCTGTTACACCGATACTACACCGTTAGTATCCATTTGCTACACAGAGTCAAGAAACCAGTGCATACCTGGGCATTATGCGGCCCGGGGGCCAAATGCGGCCCTTTGGCTGACTCTGACCGGCCTGTGAAAGGGTACCGTGGTTTTCAACCAGTGGTCCCGGGAGCACCAGCGGTCCTTGAGAGAGGCCCAGTTAAATATGGAAAGTTGGTTAACCAGATGTAACTCCAAATGGACCCTTGCGGGTCCATTTGGTTCGGTGTTTACGCTCTCAAGAGTTAAAATATTCATCATCTGAATTAACCCAAGAGACTACACAATCAGAGAATGTAAAAGAAAGGTCATCTATGTTTGCCTGTTTTGTTTGTGAAATCCAGCCTGGTATTGCGGGCAAAAACAAAATAATGAATAAAGTTTTGGGTCTGTGGGGCTAAAATGTCATCAAATGGTCGTCCTCTGTGGCTCAAATACTAAATAGAGGGCCCTGGTGTCAAACTGGTTGGTCTTACTCTTACTTTTATCTTGACATTAAATTAATAATACTTTAGTTCAGCCTTTAGTCTTGGCCCTCCACAATATTTTCTGTATCTCATTTGGCCCCTTGGGAAAAATAATTGCCCACCCCTGAACTAGTGGGTGCCCATTGCACTTTTCACCCTGCGCAGATGTGGATACTTTGCTGCTTGAACATGAATCATTAATCTGTTAAAAAGCTTAACATTGAGTTATGTGCATAATCTGCCTCCATCTCTGTGTCTTCCACTCTTGCCTTCAAGTTGTTTATGTGTACATGTACTGTATATTATCGAGTATAGACAGATGACAGATTGTAAGACTGTCATCATAAAACCCTGAGCATTAGTCATGTTTGGTCTGAATTTTAGAAATGAATTTGTTCTGTTATGTGAACACGAGAATAATTTCTTATGCAATATGCATCCAGGGTAAATGCCTGGATGACCTTTTCATTTCAGTGTGGCAATTAAGTCAAGTTCTCACCAGAGAAAAGCTGTATGCACACTGTATAACTAGGATAGTTGAATGATTAAAACATTCAGCTAATCACAGCTTCAAAATGAATGTAATCGTGAATAATCACCATTCCAAACTATGTCCAAAATATGCTATTTTTCCTGTACATAATTTGAATATTTAATAATTAAAGAACAAGAATCTGGCAGGGAAAAAAGATCTGTTATTTTGTTTTTATTATTATATTATTTTTTTAAATAGGTGATCTACAATCCCCAATACTTGTAAATCCCTCAAGCTATACCCTCCATATAGCTCTTGTTACAGGGAGACACAGCTATACGTCTCCATAAAATCATGATCCATGGTTTGGTTTTTTCAATGACAGTTGCTCAGTGGTTGTGCACATGGGATAACTGCGTGAAATCTTTTAATCAGATAATTCATCGACGAAACAAATGAATGCCATTAATTCAAGAGCCTTAATTATAACCAGTGTAAAACTTTCATTCTGAAGATTTTGTTCTTGATCACGCATGGAATACTAAATATGTATACAAACAAACCTACCCTTCTGATTTCTTGCTTCTTCCAGTGGGCCTATAATGTTACGCAAACATGCAGTCTGCACTACACTATGCTCTGTCATCTCTCCCTCTCTCTCTCTCTTCCCTCCCAGTGATTCCCGCTGTGGTATCCTAGCTGGAGGCCAGCCGCCATTTGTATGTGTCTCAGGGCTACGCAGGCAGGCAGGCAGTCCTCCCCCACACATGTCATCAAATATTGAAGAGGGATAGAGACGTACAAAAAAGAAAAAGAAAAGGAAAAAAAAGTGGTGGTGTACTCTTTCTATATTTTTTATTTTCCCGATGCCAACTTCTACCACGTGCCTACATTATGAAATTGACCGTAACTAACTCTCCAGCAAAGCTAGTAGAAACAAGAGGACTCGCGCTGCAGGAAAGAAGTAATGATATTGCTTTGCCAAATATGTAATTTGTTCATTACTTATTACAAATGAGCCTGCGGTTGCATGAGAAAATAGAACAGATTTACAAGCTATCAACAGATAACAACGAAGATGTGCAGTAGTTTGTAGATCCTAATCCACCGCAGCATTCTGCACACATGATCGACCTGCTTGACCTCTCAGATCAAAATTGTATGAGGAAAAACAGTGATTTGCCAATGTTGTTAGCATTGGTTCCATTCAATTCCCTTGCCATCATGCCATGATTAGCATGTGTAAAAAAAAACTGCATTCTTCAACCTCAGCCTTGGATGGGAATGGAGAAAGGTTCTAAATGTCAATGCCATTGTCAGTGGATCAGAGTAGTTAAGTGGACAGTTAGCTAAGCTAAATATCCTTTGCATTGACAATAAAATGTGTGCCATTACTTTACACTTCAAGAGAGGGTGCAGGGTAAGCTTCTGTAACAACTTCTGTGACAGAAGGGTGCACAGTATAAAAGGGAACCACAACATTGAGTAAAAAATTGTGACACTCATTACCAACGGGGGTGGAGGCCCACCCACTCCTGGCCAGGCCCACCCAAAACTAAAGTTCTGGCTTCGCCACTGCGCTAAACAGGTTGTGTTGTGCATCTCTATTGTACAGGTATTTGCGGGTGGAGGGAGGAACTTGGGAAACTAATATTACACTTTGCACGCACGCACACTCACACGCACACACACCTACACATACAGTAAATGATAGGTTGACGACAGCACTTTCCCAAAAATGTGATGAAAATGTGCCGTTCTATCGGGTCTTAATGTCTTAAGGATCCATTGTGAAGAGCCTGTCCAGCCAGGCAGAATGAAGACAGAGCCTTGGCAGCCAGACAGAGCCAGCAGGACACCTATTGCTGTTAAGAGACAGTTTGGAAGGCTGCCCTAGCTAGTTCCTCCTACATTAAATGGAAATGGGCCACCTCAGATCACCATATACAGGCTCTAAAACCTGCAGCTCAGAATATTAATTTGAAAAGTGTAAAATGCCGCTGCTATTGAGCACCGAAGTCTGACGTGAATTTCGGTAGAGGGCGCAAAGTCCACTGGTTCATGCAATGGTTTTTATATGCATTGTAATCCTCATAAAGGGGATTTTAAATAGCCTCAAATAAGAAAACACTAATGTTACTGCTGCTGAATTACTAGTTGCATCTCCGCTATAAACAGAAACCTATTTTTGTACCACAATTCTTTTGTCATACCAGTCGCGACTACTTTACTGGCTATATGCACGCAACGCATGGTCACGACTAGTGAGCAACTAGTTCCAACCTGATCCAGACTACTTGATTATCTTCAGGTCGGTGGAGACCCTAAGACTCACTCCATAAAAGCATAAACATAAAAGCACAGAGCAGAGCATGTTCACCAACCTGGTGGTCCTGCGGAGCTCAGGAGGTGCAGGGCAAAGTTCCCCCGTTCCCTCTGCCTTCACATGCCGGTTCCGTCGGTCACGGCTAGTAAGCAAGTGGTTGTGACCTGGCCGCTAGTGGAGCTGGTGGATTTGCAACCTGGCTGCGACGTGGTCGTTGGTCGCCAGTGGATTTCGTCCTTCCTGAGAAATGTACAAATATGCAAACTGTTAATAAATGCTTCAATAAAATACTTCAATCAATCACACGCATGGAAAATAAATGCTTCAAATACTTCAAATCAATCACATGCATGGACATATAGTCAACAGTCATCTAGGATCATGAGTAAGTCGAGAGTTGAAGTGCTACAGGCTAAAGTTTGAGTTTTCAAATTATGGGGGGGAATTGGGAGTGAGTCAGCAGTTTGAATTACAATGGGGAGTTCATGCCACAGTTTTGGAGCCAGAAAGGAGGAGAGTCTGGGACATGTGGAGCGTTGTCCCGGATCTTTAAATCAATTTTCTGTCGGCTTCCCTGTTTTTGGCTGATCTGAGCGACTGGGAATGGTTGTTGGGTTGGATTTGTTAGGTTTTATAGATATGGGGGTGCGATAGCCATACCGCTCTAACACTAAACATCTGTGTTTTTTGCGTGGGCAGAAACCAGGAACCAATAATGGAGGGAGATGTGAGAATTTCGGCCGGTTGAACACCAAGCATGGTGCAGCCTTCTGAATCATTTCTTTCAGAAAACACTAATACAGTATTGCGGGAATAAATTTCAACCTTTTTGACCAGGGACCAGGGAGCACCATTTATTCAGCATTTGAGCCACGGACCACCATTTGATTACATTTTCACCCCAAAGACCTAAAACTAAAGAATTCTTTTGGTTTTGTCCACAATTCCAGGCTGGATTTCGCAAACAAAACAGTGTAGACTTCTCAATTAAGTGGTGCTAATTCACATGATTGATATTTTAACTCTTGAGAGTGTGAAAATGAAACATTTCATTTTCATTTTTACATTCTCAAGAGTTACACCTGGTTAACCAGCTTTCAATCATTTAGCCTGGGGACCACCTGGAACCTTCTCAAGGACCACTGGTGGTCCCCGGACCACCTGTTGAAAACATTCTCAAGAGTTACACCTGGTTAACCAACTTTCCATCATTTAGCCTGGGGACCAGCTGGAACCCTCTCAAGGATGGTGGTGCCCAGACCATCTGTTGAAAACCACTGCAGACTACAGCATGTACGCCGGCCACACTGTGAGTTCGGGAAGGGAGAAGAAAGAGAAAGAGAGGTGCTCACAAAATGTGTTATCATCCCTGGATTAGATAACCCAAATTTATGGGTGCTCACACATCTTGTCACATAATGTGACCACCAGCTGTCACCTTAAAAGCTGTCACATTATTCTTTGTAAAAGTGGCACTGGCATTTAAAAAAAGACATGCATATAAGGCTATTGGGCCTATTCGTTTTAGGGGTATGACAGTAAATTACACATAATTTTCTACTTGTGCAGCCTGCCCTTTTTGGCAGTAGCTGTTAGGAAAAAATATTTTATTTTTAAAGGCTCCAATTCAGGCAGCTAGAGATTTGTTATCAGGAATCCTATCATAATATAGTAGGCCTGTGTATTGTAGTAACCAGATCACCATTGAAAATGCACATTGACAGTGGAATCAGCACAGTGACTGGTGTTTATGAATCACACATTCATATCTGCCATGGAGCTAGTGTAGACTGGAGCCTTAAACATTTCTCTCACTTTGCACAAACCCACTCATGAATAAGCAGCAGCTGTGAGCTACTATTTTCCATGTCAGTGATGCAATTTAACACATTCCTCTAACAAGACCCGGGAGAGTGTTTTTTTATTTTTTTCTTTTTCTCTTTTTTTTTGCTGTTTGTGCAAATACCTTCTTCGCCAATATTTCTATTCTAAACTTGAAACAAATCACAAGAGAAAGATTATGAAAGTGCTGCTGGCAGCTGTTTCCCCAAAACAGGGTCGTGGAAACGATTGCTGTGGTTTGCAGATCGCGGGTAAGTAGCCCCGAGTTTTCCTTTGCTAAATTACTATATCAAAAGATTTTCACACAAAAAGGAAAAAACTGGTGAAAAATGTAATGAATTACAATTTTTGCATGTCTTTTCTTTCCACAATAAGGCGTGGGGGTGGTTTCCTATCTTATTCCACTGAAAAATCTGCAAATCCTTCTTCAAAATAGACACTTACAAAATATCAATATCAATTATTTTAGAATCAAGTCATGCAGGACGCTGTTGAATCATCACCATAAAACCTTTGAAAAGAACAGAAAACAATAATAGATCTGGTCTTTTCTGCATTGTACTTCATTGAATCTTAAAGGGGAACTCCACCCAAGGCATTTTCAACATTTTACTATGTCATTGATGTACCTTCGAGGTGTTGGGTGGACATGATAAAAAAGTTCCCCCATTCTGTGTTCCCAAGAAATGGAGGTCTGAAGAAAACCACTAACATGGTGAAACATCTTGATGACATCATCAAGATGTATTTTCACCATGTTAATGGATTTCTTTAGACGCTTCTTTTTTCTGAGAGCGTACAAATGAACCAAATGAACCCTAACGGGTTCATTTGGTTCCATTTGTACGCTCTCAGAAAAAAAATGTTGAAAATGGGTGGAATTCCCCTTTAACAATGAGCACCCAGCAATGCATTATCCGGCTAATTGCATGGTTACTTACTGCACATAAATATAATAAATGGACCCAAAAGTGACGACAACAAAGTATTTTCTTTGTTCATGGTAATGAAAGTATTCCATGCTTCCCCACAGGGTACAATGAGTCACCTCGGAAAACAAGGAAGTGCCTCTTCACGTCGCCTATTTCTCCCTTCAAATGCTTTCAGAAAGATTCTTGAACACATCGTTTAGTTATGTGACATTGTGTGCTAGTTTACACAATCCAGGCAGTGCAGCAGGTGCTCCGAGCCTTTGATTAGATCGGTCTGATATAGAGCAGACCGGTCCGTTATCAATAAATAACACACAGCCGCTGAATTTGGCGATATTTGCCGTCCCAACTACATGCTATATAACTCTGCTCAGTGGGGCTTGAAGTGCAAACTTCAGAGGAGTCCCTTCTGTAAGGTAAGCCTTATCAGAGCACGGACAGGGACACTTAGAAAACACAATTCTTCAGCTCCGACATCACTATAGGCTAAAAGTTGAATTCTTATTCGTAAGTCATGCACTGTTGGAGAATGCCAAAAGGTTCCCTGTGAGGAGAGATATTTGATAGTATATTCATGCCCATCTCTTTGAAAGGTGTCTTCTTCAGGAGTCTCACTTTTCGTGTGTGTGTGTGTGTGTGTGTGTGTGTGTGTGTGTGTGTGTGTGTGTGTGTGTGTGCACGCGCGTGCGTGCGTGCGTGCGTGCGTGCATTATAGCTGTGTCTATGTGAGGAAAGTGTTAGAGCAGCAGTTTTCAACAGGTGGTCCGGGGACCACGGTCCACCAGTGGTCCATGAGAGGATTCCAGGTGGTCCCCAGGCTAAATGATGGAAAATTGGTTAACCAGTTGTAACTCTTTGAGAGAAACATGAAACCAAATGGACCCTTGCGGGTTTACGCTCTCAAGAGTTAAAATATTCATCATGTGAATTAGCCCAAGTCTACCTAGAGAATGTAGAAGAATAATGCTCATTTTGGTCTGTATGTTTGACTGTTTTGTTTCCCAAATGCAGCCTGGTATTGTGGACAAAAGCAAATGAAATCTTTAGTTTTGGGGTCTGTGGGGCTAAAATGTCCTCAAATGGTGGTCCGTGGCTCAAATGCTGAAGAAATAGTGGGCCTTGGTGCCAAAAAGGTGGAAAAGCACTGGTGTATATACTACAGTATATAGCTGTGTCTCTCTATGTGAGGAAAGTGTTCCTTTTTCTTTGTGTTCTTCCTTTTTTGAGTGTTTCCTCCTTCCAGGGCCGGATATAACATGTCCCATTTGGGGGGACAAGATAACATGTTGGAGGGGCAAGAGAAAATGGTATGGGGGCGGCTTCATCACCCGTGTCGCTTCGCGCCACGGGCGATGAAGTCACACCCATACCATTTTCGGTTACAGGACTTTTATTAGTCAAGTAAAACATCAATAATAACATCAGTTGTTGTTGAAGTTGCAACAGACACGCAGCATGCATAAAGCTAAAGGTCTGACTCAGAGAGTTTTCTGTTTTCAATGATGAAATGCTGTTGGTTTAGTGGTGCCAAAATTGTAGTTAGTAGCAGTAGTAGTGTTTCAAATCATTTTAAATATAAGCACTTTAATTTGAAATATCTTGGGTTGTTTTGCATGGCATCGTGTTTGGGGGGCAGACTGGGTATCTAGGGGGGCATTGCCCCCCCATGCCCATGCCTAGATCCGCCCCTGCTTCTTCCCTTCCTTCCTTCCTTCCTCCTTCCTTTTTCTGAGTGTTCTTCCCTTCCTTTGTTCCTTCCTTCCTTCCTTCCTTCCTTCCTTCCTTCCTCCCTCCTTCCTTTTTGGGTGCCTCCACATTACATACTGCACAGTCCAAGTCTCGGACGGGGGTGTGACGTCACGTCCTCCTTTTTTGAATGGGTTTCAATGGGCACTTCCTGCTAGTTCCTGTCTGAATTTCGGACAGCGGCCAGGCAGCAGGAAAGACCCGCCCGCGGCCGAAATTCAGACAGGAACTAGACAGAAGTTCCCATTGTAACCCATTCAAAAAAGGAGGATGTGACTGTAGGCCCTGTACGTGAGTGTTCTTCCCTTCCTTCCTTCCTTCCTTCCTTGCTTTTTCTGATTGTTTTTTTCCTTCCTTCTTTCCTTCTCTTCCTCCCTCCCTCCTCCCTCCCTTCCTTCCAGGAGCAAGAAGAAGAAGAGCTGTAGGTTCATTATACCAGAGCAGAGAAATGCAGCCTCGCTCTTCTGCTCCGACTCTCCCACGCATTCGATCCCCTCTCAAAACACACGCACGCCTCACACACACACACACACGCAGTGTTACAGACACAGTCACACATGCCAAAGGATCTGCGCGCGTGTGTAGGCGTAGAGAGAGAGAGAGAGAGAGAGAGAGCAGAGATTCAGGTGAAGACGACGAGGAATGCAGCATTTGACTAATTATTATTATCACTGTTCATCCTCCTCGGGGCAAAGCCGTCCTCATGGAGAACATCATGTACTGCCTATAGGGAACTAGGGATGCTTTATATGAAGATAATAGAAAGAGCGTTATGAGCTGTTTGAATCGTAAAAAGAACTCCCCTTTTTAAAAAAAAATATTGATCACATTTTGTTTGACTCGTTTTATTTTATCGTCAGCAGCCAAATGAATGTGTTGACAGTTTGTTTAGCTTTTTATTATCCAAATGAAAAGCTATACATCTCGTTTGTGTGCTTGTATAACACTGACAGGTTAATGTGTCTATCACGGCCCTTGTGTGAGGAACAGGGCGGATGTAACATGTCCCATTTGGGGGGGCAAGAGAACATGTTGGAGGGGAAATAGAAATGGTATGGGAAGCCGCACCCACAGCATTTTCGGTTACAGGACTTTTATTAGGCAAGTAAAGCATCAATAATAATAACATCAGATGTTGTTGAAGTTGCAACAGACACGCAGCATGCATAAAGCTAAAGGTCTGACTCAGAGAGTTTTCTGTTTTCAATGATGAAATGCTGTTGGTTTAGTGGTGACACAGCTGTAGTTAGTAGCAGTAGTAGTGTTTCAAATCATTTTAAATATAAGCACTTTAATTTGAAATATCTCGGGTTGTTTTGCATGGCATCGTGTTTGGGGGGGCAGACTGGGTATTTAGGGGGGCATTGCCCCCCCATGCCCATGCCTAGATCCGCCCCTGGTGAGGAAGGCAGACTTCATTGGTTACTAGTGTAGTGCCTGGCAATAAAAAACCCTCCATACTAATAAATACACCTGTCTTCTGCTGCTCGCATGCTGTATGCACAGCGAGGGGAGCTAAAAATACAGAACAGAGTAGACTTTTTGGCCAAAGATGTTATATTTATTGACTTTCTGGAGCCATATCCTCAGGACGGGTCGGATGCCAAGTTGCTGTGGACTATAGTTGACCTCCGCAGACGTTGATATATTGTAGGTAATCAGTGCAGGACAGACTAAACACATTACCTTGCAAATGCACCCTGGAAAGGAACACTTTGTAGGTCAGAGAGAGAGAGAGAGAGAGAGAGAGAGAGAGAGAGAGAGAGAGAGAGAGAGAGAGAGAGAGAGAGAGAGAGAGAGAGAGAAAGAAAGAGAGAGAAAGAGAGAGAAGAGAGAGAGAGAGAGAGAAAGAGAGAGAGAGAGAGAGAGAGAGAATAAGCTCTTAGGTCAGCGCATGGTTTTCAATCTTCTGCTTTTTCACGTCAAGGTCTGAATGAATGAATGAATGAATGAATGAATGAATGAATGAATGAATGAATGAATGAATGAATGAATACAATACAAGGCCAATTACTGTGAGTGGACAGCACCATCTAAACCAGGGGTGCCCACACTTTCGAAAAGACCGGCTCAACAAGATCTACACATCAAAAATGTGATTATTCCATTACAGAAAATCCATTTCAAGGCCCACTAGAATGTTTGAGCTTTGAAATAGGATGGTGTTACTTACTGTTAGTGTTTAAGAATAATGCGCTTAAAATGAAAAATAGAGGGAGAGAATTGGAAGGTTTTCTTGCATATGCTACTACTAACGTTTGAAAACAGAATTTGGGGTTTGAGTTGACAGTTTGTAATGTTAAGTTTAGTCTCTTGCACCCAAAACTAAGAACTTTCACGCTTTTGTCCACAACTGGGAAAGAGAACTGGCAAAATAACAATTATTCTCCATTTTCTAATTGCATACTCTTGAGAGTGTAAAATGAAACCAAATGGACCCGTAAGGGTTCATTTGGTTTCGTTTTAACGCTCTCAAGAGTCCCCAGATCTTTGGGGATCTATGGGGACTGCCGTGATCTACCTGCACGGTCTGTGTGATCTACTGGTAGATCACAATCTACCTTTTGGGCACCCCTGATCTAAACCTATTCTGACCCAGCGACAATAAAGAATTGGATCAGAACCGAGGCCTACAGTACATGGCCTTTGTTCAAGCTGTTATAGGCTAAAATTCATTGGTTGTATTAAACATTGTGGTTTGATTCATGAATAAAATCACTTTTGAATTGAACATTGTGGCCAATGTTGATACCACTTCACCTCTTTTCAACGTATCTTCACATAATAGGTCCATAATGTACACCAGTAGTTTTCAACCTTTTTGATACCATGGACCACTATTTATTGAGCATTTGAGCCACGGACCACCATGAGGACATTCTAGCCCCTGCACAGACCCCAAAACAAAGATTTCTTTTGGTTTTGTCCACAATTCCAGGCTGGATTTGGGAAACGAAACAGTCAAACATACAAATCAATATGACCATTAATCTTCTACATTCTCTAATTGTGTAGACTTGGGCTATTTCACATGATGAATATTTTAACTCTTGAGACTGTAAACATTTTTATGGTCTCAAAGAGTTACAGCTAGTTAACCAACTTTCCATCATTTAGCTGGGGACCACCTGGAACTCTCTCAAGGACCACTGGTGGTCCCCGGACCACTGGTTGAAAACCATTTCAGCTGCAGTGACACAAATGTCCACATCTGAGGGGCATCCTCGCCTCAACAATTATTTTATTTTCATTTATTTACCTTTCTTCTCTTATTATTTATTTATCTATTTGTTATCACTAAAAGATATTGGTGGAGAGGTTTGTCTAACCCACGTTATGCATAGCTGTGATTGGACCATAGCAGTTTGGGGAGGGGCTTACAGCTAAATGTCTATTGATTGGTATTCTGCCTAATAAAGAGATGCAATCCAATTGATTAGTATTCATGCCGTGGCTTTAGCTCATGAGAGAGGCTGCTGAAATAACCTGCAATTATTCATGAAGCAAGAGAAAAAATATATCACCCATTACAATCAATAGTTAGACTATACTCACGCACACAGTCACCAGTGTTCTAGTAGGGTTTTTAATTTTAGTTTATTTTTTATTTTTGCTGAAAGTACTTAGTTTTAGGTAGTTTTAGTTTATTCAAAGTTTTATTTTTTATTTTTATTTTTGTTCTTTGTCAGCTATAGGATTAGATTAGAGTAAATTTTAAGATATACTAAAAACATAAACTCAGCAATAATAATTTGGAAAACTAACTTTGGCCCATTATTTCTCAACTTTCACCATTTGATACAGCATTGTGTTTTATATTATTTTAACTGTTGATCGTTGATCGTGTGTGTAGCGCCCCATGAATGTGCCAAAATGGAAAATGGCAACCCTTGCTTTGAGTTTCTCATAGTAGATTAGATTATTCTACTCTCCCAAAACAACACATTTTTTCCCTCAGTGTTATGGAATTCCGTAGTGGATACAAGAATCTAGAAGTATCTTCTCCACATGGTTGTCACCAACACATTTTGAATGTAAAATCTTAAAGCTAAAACAAAGGGTATTTTGTGTATAATTTCAGGTAGTTTTAGTTAGTTTTGTGAACACACAATACAGCTTCAGTTTACTTATCGTTTTTTTTTTTTTTACATTCATTTTTAGTTTTTATTTGTTTCAGTTAGCACATTTTTTCTAAAGTCTAGTTTTTGTTTTGTTAGTTAGATTTAGTTAACCATTACCGTGGCACTCACTCACGCGCACACACACACACACACACACACACACACACACACACACACACACACACACACACACACACACACACACACACACACACACACACACACACACACACACGCGCACACACACGCATACGCACGCACGCACAGTCAGTCAGATTTAGTCAATCAGTTTCAGTCAATCAGTCAGTCTTTCATAGCATCAGCACATCTATTTATAGCCGCGTCAGTGTCTTCTCCTCCTGTCGATGACCCCTGGTGACCTCTCTAAACTGCCATGATGTCACACTATAGGCCCAGGCGACCCTTGAACCCCCCTCCAGACCCCGGATGAGCATAGAAAAGCACGCACACAGGGGCGGATTGGCACATATTTTCCCACCGGGACAATTTTGCCTTTGCCAGGCCACCCTGGGGGTGGCAGCTGGTTAACCAGATGTAACTCTTTGAGAGCGTAAAAATGAAACCAAATGGACCCTTGCGGGTCCATTTGGTTTCATTTTTACACCCTCAAGAGTTAGAATATTCATCATGTGAATTAGCCCAACTTAGTCTACACAACTAGAGAATGTAGAAGATTACTGGTCATTTTGATCTGTATGTTCCAGACGACCATCTAGCGCGTTCTAGTGCATTTTGGAAGTGCCACTAGTGCATTTTGGATCTTGTCCAGGCCACTAGGTGGCGCAGGCCACCGGGAAAACTCCCTGTACTCGAGATGTCCAATCCGCCCCTGAACACACGCACGCACACAAGATGCCCAACAAACAAGGTGGGGGGAAGGGTGGGAGTGAGCCTCTCTAGCATTATTGATACTCCTCAGAGGAGAACTTTGCTCCTTTTCTAGAATCTTAAGCCGTGTCTTTGTCCTCTGCTGCGTCCATCTCAGCGCACGTCAATAGAACAATAGCCTTTGACCTGAATGAATTGAACACCGCGACCAGCACACCAACAGTGTTGCCATGTCAGCTTGTTACAAGCAACTTTAGGCTTATGTTTCTGCAGAGTTGCTCGTACATATATAGGTTGTTGTTTTTGTGGGGGCTTGGTTTTTAAGTGTATAGTTCACATATTTTGGCATGTTTCCTAAATGCTGTTTGAAACTGCAGTGATTCTCAGACATTTTTTCATGTCATTTAAGGACCCCCATATTAATGTATATGTCCAAGGACCCAATAGTTTGTGCCAAGGAACACAATGCCAGATTTGTGTTTAAAACATATTCCATAGCATTTATTCATTTATTTATGTTTATTTGTGTTTATGTATTTGTTTGTTTGTGTGTCCGTTCAATTTCAATAACTGATCTACAAGCTCACAATATTGTGTGAACTTTGATCTTTCTCACACAGTCTGGCTTTTAACACATTTTTGCGAGCTAGCAGTGAGAATTGTTTATGAAGTGCCCAGTGCCTCTATACAGTATGTAAGATAATGAGTTTGCCGCTGCCCAACGTATAACACTATATGACTGTTAAGTCATAGCGCACCAATGCAACACCTTGTAACTGTTGCATGCAACTACGTACATGCAACCGTTCGGTTGCAAGGAGTTGCATGGTGGATCATTGAGGCGGTTCCTTAGTCATCGTAGCTTCATTTTTATTTAGTTTTTATCAGTGATCAAAGACGTCATGATTTAGCACATTGGTTCCAACCATTGGTCCGGGGACCACCAGTGGTCCCTAAGAGGATTCCAGGTGGTCCCCCGCTAAATGATGGATCTGTAGCTCTTGAGATGTAAAATGATACCAAATGGACCCCTATGGGTTAATTTGCTAGCATTTTACACTCAAGAGTTAATTATATTTAAACATCTGAATTACATTTTTACTTAAATTTCAAGAATCTACACATTTAGAAAATGTAGAAGAATTGTTATTTTGAACGTTTTGCCAGTTATCTTTCCTAATTTGTGAATAAAAACTTGAAAATCCTTAGTTTTGAGTCCGAGAGATTAAACTCAACACCAAATGGTGGTCCGAGGCGAAAGATGCAGAATAAACAGTGGGCCCTGGTATATGAAAAAGGTTGAAAACCACTGTTTTAGCAGACAAAACCATAAGACTCCCTGGGCTCCATTTGTCACCGCTAAACCCCTTATCCCTTAACTTCTTTGCCTTTTTAAACTATAAAAAAAACACATTTTTCAATAGTTTAAATGGCCAGTATACATGCTCACAATGTGTCAGTAGATTGGCACATTGAACTATTCCAAAACGTTTTTCAAAATAGTAAAAAAAAAAAAAAAAACAAATGATAAAGGGTTTAGGATAAGGAGTTTAGATGGTACTGAAAATGGAGCCCCCTGCGTTCTGCCTGGGTGACCGGCAGATTGCTGGACCAGCATAAGATTAAGACTGGAGAGAGTTGTGGGGGGGGAGAGAGAATTTGTAGGATAGTATATGTAAAGTTGTGGCGTTTGCTCTGTTGGTGTTTATCTAGTTTGCTATGAGAGTGTCGGACGGCGTTAGTTTCCTGGAGGTACAACTAATTGGTGTTTCCTGCTGCTGGCTGCAGTGTTCATCTGGACTGGGGGAGAGACGGTGCTAATGAGCTAGCGGTACGTCCACGGATGGCAGGCAGGAGGGAAACTAAAAAATATTTAGTTCACCATGAGGAGCAGGGGCGTTTTTGCCATTAGGCAGACTAGGCAGTTGCCTAGGGCGCCATGAGGGAAGGGGGAGAGGGCGACCACCAGACATGCTTTAAAAGGATACCAGGCTAATAAGACTAATATGGATAAATGCATTATACTTGTCCTCTATAACTAGAATTGAACATTTAAAACACATATAATATGTTATTTAGTTTAAAAATAGTTAACTTTATCCCTTGTGGGCGCCATTTTACAGGAGATTTTCCCTGGACCCCTCCAGGGAAAATCTTGCCTAGGGCTCCAAATTGCTTAGAAACGCCCCTGATGAGGAGTGTGCCGAATACGTTTTTTTTCTTCTTATTATCGATTCCATTTCTTTGTTGGGGAAAGATAATGATGCAGCCATTAGGATTGATATACAGATGCATTTTGCCGTGCGAACCGGTTATGGGAATACTGTAGCATATTATCATGATAGAGGGCTGTGTTTATCGTCTATAGCTGCCCCCTTGTTAATTCCAGACATTTTCACTAACCTTTGGAAAAAACATAATATATTATTATTCACAAAAATCGATTTGAAAGTTGCATGTCTTATGGAGTTGGTGAAGAGGAAAAGAAAACCATTCCATTGTTACAGAGCAGTCGAATGTTGTTGTTTTTGGTTGTTGCCCTTGAGAGTGGATAGAGGTCAACAGCATTTCCTCTACACCAGGGGTTTTCAACCAAATGGACCCTCGCGGGTCCATTTGCTTTCATGTTTACACTCTCATGTAAACTCATCATGTAAATTAGCCCAAGTCAGAGAATGTAGAAGATTAATGGTCGTTTTGGTCTGTATGTTTGACTGTTTTGTTTCTGAAATCCAGCCGGGAATTGTGGACAAAAACAAAAGGAATCTTTTGTTTTTGGGGGACTGTGGGGTTAAGATGTCATCAAATGGTGTTCTGTGGCTCAAATGCTGAATAAAATTAATAGTGGGTGTAAAAAGGGTTGAAAACCACTGCTATCCACTCCAAAGCCTTTGGTAGGAGACGGATGTTGGACCTCAACAACCCAGATAAGTCTAGTGCAGGGGTGGATCTAGGCATGGGCATGGGGGGGGACAATGCCCCCCTAAATGCCCAGACTGCTCCACCAAACATGATGGCATGCAAAACAACCCAAGATATTTCAGTGGTTATATTTAAAAGTATTTGAAACACTACTATACTGCTACTGACTAACTAGAACTGTGGCACCACTAAACCAACAGCATTTCATCATTGAAAACCGAAAAGCTTTATGCATGCTGCGTGTCTGTTGCAACTTTAACAACAACTGATGTTATTATTGATGCTTTACTTGGCTAATAAAAGTCCTGTAACAGAAAATGGTATGGGTGCGGCTTCATCGCCAATGAAGGCATGAATCCGTCTCCATACCATTTTCTCCTGCCCCCCCAATTGGGAAATGTTAGATCCGCCCCTGGTCTAGGGGCGGACGCACGCACGCGCACACGCACACGCACACGCACACACACACACGCACGCACGCACACACACACACACACACACACACACACACACGTTATGCCTGACTTTCATAGTAAGGGCTCACTGCGTTGCCAATTACAGGAAGCAATCACAAGCAGAGCATTTCCACAGTATGTCATTGAGATTCTATGCAGAAAAACATGAATGGGTTGCGTTATTGCAGACTTTCGGTTTTGGCACATTTAATACATTATGCATATCTTGGCACTGAAGCAGGGCTGGGTATACAGTCATATATTATGTATGATGTGTTTTTATGCTGTCAGTGTGGATTACATTACAATTTCCATAAGGATGTATGTGTAAACTGTACTTTTTTTTTGTTTACCTTCACTTTACGTCCTCTGGGTCTAACCAGATCTATGTTAGCCATTGGTTGGTAGTGTTGGCTTGTGGTGGACTATATGACTGGACTATAATATTGCCAGAAACACATTCAGAGATAGCCCAGGATCACCATAGTAGGTCTGTAACGCTGCTCTATAGATTACGGTAGAAAGTAATCCAGTCGTTTTTCAGCCATTTTGATACCAGAGCCAGCATTTTAGCCATGGACCACAATTTTTCACCATTTTCTGATTGCGTAGATTCCATTTCCGAACCAATTCCGATTATTTAAGAATAATGTTTACTCTTGGGAGAGTAAAATGAAACCAAATGGATTTGGTTTGATCTCATGCTCTTAAGAGTTAAAGATCTAAGAGTCCATTTGGTTGACAACTATCCATCAGCATAGCTGCATGGGGACCAACTTGAAACCCCCGGAAGGACCACTGGTGGTCCCCAGACCACTGGTTGAAAAGTGAAAACCACTGGGTTAGCCCACAAGCAATTCCATGATTATTGCCTATAATCAGATGAAATATATATATACAATTTTCGACTGACCACATTGAGAATACTTTGATCAGTATGGTAAGGGGGTAACAAGAGGTGCACGGCCAAAACAACATTTGGGTTTTCCGTTTCTCGGAATAGGGATACCGAGTCTGAATGAAGAGCCATCAAGTATAAACATGTCTGTTGTGCTTGTCCATGAGAGTTATCACATAAAAGGACATTTCATTCATTGTGTGAGCACTGCCTACTTCCTCATTTCCGCTACATCATGAGGCCCTGCTCCTTATGAAGACTTTAAAGGCCTGAAGGTCTTGAGATATTCCTCGGAGTCACCAATCTCTCCAGTTTCCACAGGCTTCATTTAGCCACTATTCTCCCTCCAGCCCTCAGCACTCAGTCACAAACACAGCGTTTTTCTCTCTACAGCACTCAGTATTGTCTGAGAGACTCTGAGGGTCTGATGATGTGAAGGTCCTGCTCTGCTGTGCTATTGATCTATCTGTACCAATACCTCGCCTGTATCGAGGTAGGGCGACTGGCGAGCTCCACTAGCGACCCAACGACCAGATCGCAAGCACGCTGCGACCATGTGCTTACTGGTCGTGACCAGGTCGACCTGGTTGCATTGGAGCTTTAGGGCTTATTTCTTTTTTACTATTTAAAAAAAAAAAAAAGCTTTTTGGAATATTTCAACATGTCAGTCTATTAACACGTTGTGAGCTTGTAGACTGGCCATTTGAACTACTGAGAAATATTTGTGAAAATAGTTTAAAACATGGGCGGATCTAGGCATGGGCATGGGGGGAGCGGTAACGAAAATGGAGCCCATAGCCTCTAGACGGGGGGAGACTCCACAACAGAGGCGCGTGGAGGCAGAAGAGGTCGGTGGGACTTTGCCCTGCACATCCTGGGCTCCGTGGGCAACCCAGGTTGGCGAACAGGCATGCATGGCTTCGTGCTTACGGTTATGTTTAGGCGTAGTTTTAGAGATAGTCAACCAGGTTGCCCATCTAACCCTAGGTCATTTGTCGGCAGTGGATTGCTCCGTCTCCCGCTGTTTTTGCCATGGTATACACCAGGGGTGCCCACACTTTTTTGACTTGAGAGCTACTTTCAAAATGAGCGACTCAAGGAGATCTACACAAGATCTACCATTACTGAAAATCCATTTCAAGGCCCCTTAGAAAGTTTGAGCTTTGAAATAGTTGTGAATGGTGTTTACTTACTGTTATAGTTTAAGAATAATGCACTTATAATGAAAAATAGAGGGGGAGAATTGGAAGGTTTTGCTGTATATGCTATTGCTGATGTTTGAAACCAGTATTTGAGGTTTGAGTTGACAGTTCGTGAACTGAGAACTTTCACGTTTTTGTCCACAAGTGGGAAAGAGAACAGGCAAAATGTTGGTCAAAGTAACAATTATTCTCCATTTTCAAATTGTGAGGACTCTTGAAAATTACATAATTCAGATGTTTAAATATAATTCAACTCTTGAGAGTGTGAAATGGAACCAAATGGACCCGTAAAGGTCCATTTGGTTTCATTTTAACACTCTCAAGAGTTGCAGATCTATAAGGGTCCAAGTGCTGGCAGGGCTGTCATGTGATCTACCTGCACTGTGTGATCTACTGGAAAATCACCATCTACCTATTGGGCAGCCCTGGTATACACAGTATGCAGTTGTACAATAGTGTACCTTTACATGCCTATATACTCTGTATCTCAGCTGTCTGTCTCGTCTGTTTGTCTGCCTTTTTTCCCCGACTTACTATGTTGGTCTGGGACATCCCCCCGTAACCCCGTCCCTCCCCGTCCCCGTGTCTCTGGACTTCATTCTCCTGAAATTGTCCTTGCACCATTGTCATGTGAATCCAAGGAGTCAAGCGGGTTCATCCGTCTGCATGGTAGGGAGCAAAAAGGCTAACGCTTTTTTCTTTTTTGGTTCTGATCTGTGGAAACAGTGATGGCTGGAAAGCCTGACCCTTCAAAGGAGCTGTGTGTGTGTGTGTGTGTGTGTGTGTGTGTGTGTGTGTGTGTGTGTGTGTGTGTGTGTGTGTGTGTGTGTGTGTGTGTGTGTGTGTGTGTGTGCGTGTGCGTGTGCGCGCGCGCCTCTCTGACTCAAAACCACAATCAGCCATTAGCATGCTAGTGCACAGTTGTCTCATCATCCCTGAGAGAGACAGACAAACTGACAGACAGACAGAATGGTTTTCAACCATTTCCATATGAGGGAATCGAAAGTCCATTATTTGTTGGGCATTTAAAGTATATATCCTTATAGTTCAGATTTTTTAACTTAAGTTGTATGAAATACAGGCCATTAATATAGGGTTATAGTGGTCTGCTAAAACAGCTAACTCCACCACCTCTCCCCCTCTCAAAGTGTCTGCTAAAACAGCTAACTCCACCACCTCTCCCCCTCTCAAAGTGTCTGCTAAAACAGCTAACTCCACCACCTCTCCCCCTCTCAAAGTGTCTGCTAAAACAGCTAACTCCACCACCTCTCCTCCTTCTCAAACTGTCTGCTAAAACAGCTAACTCCACTACCTCTCCTCCTTCTCAAACTGTCTGCTAAAACAGCTAACGCCACTACCTCTCCTCCTTCTCAAACAGTCTGCTAAAACAGCTAACTCCACCACCTCTCCCCCTCTCAAAGTGTCTGCTAAAACAGCTAACTCCACTACCTCTCCCCCTCTCAAAGTGTCTACTAAAACAGCTAACTCCACCACCTCTCCTCCTTCTCAAAGTGTCTGCTAAAACAGCTAACTCCACCACCTCTCCCCCTCTCAAAGTGTCTACTAAAACAGCTAACTCCACCACCTGTCCTCCTTCTCAAACAGACTGCTAAAACTGCTAATTCAAGCTAGTCATTGACAATATCTGAGTCATTCCACGGAAACGTTACGATTTTTACTTTTTTCTGAAATTTAAGATAAAGATAGCCACTACTCTAACTGAGTTGAGTCAGAAGAGAAGATTTGGCATGCCTGAGGTTAAGGAATCAGATATATTGTTGGAATAACAAACAGAATCTTTATAACTAATTGTTTTATATCATTGTTTCATGTTTATGATTTACGACCACATGTGAGAGTACAAAATGCCTCTAAAACGGTGTAAAATGAGGTTTAAATTGCCACTTTCTGTAGCATGTTGGTCAGAAGAGTTGTAGAATACTACTTCCTATTGTTGATGTCACTAAAGGGTCAGTTAATTGTTGTTATGGAGGGAAGAATGACGTGTGTAACGGAGTTGAGTGCAACTGAGGGACACAGCAATAAAGTACAGATAGATATATATGCTCATGTCATAATTTTTGGATTTTTGTTGATGTTTAATAGTCATATGTCAAGTCCACTTTCATCGAAGGCCACTGGGGACATGGAAAAATGGACAAAATAGGGGGCGTCTACTGAAAGAAAGCAAGATAATTTCTGATATGAAGATAAAATCCATGTAATGTTTACACAATATTAAAGGGAACATTTCGAATTGATTAAACAATCTTTTTATATTTGTAAGTGACTCCCTGAATAAAATACAGCTAAAACGGTCAGAGGGTCTGCAAATCGTACCGTTTCCGTGGAATGACTCATCTAAAGTCAAAACTCAAACTTTGATGATGCAGTCTTTTGTTAATTTCCTTAAAGTTGTTATATTTTTAATTTCCTGGAAAAAATAACATTTTGGAGGTGTGAGGTTTTCTCTGGACGGCAACGATATAATATATGGATTATCCAATATTCATGTACGCATCTTCCAATAAAGCATGATGAGTCAGAGTCAGAGGCAGACAGAGAATCCAGGCTATATTGCAGAGCAAACATTGAAGTCTGAATGTCATGTTATTTAGCGGCCTGGGCTTTAATCCTCTCATCATCTTCAAGACCTCTCAGCTTGGCTTCCACCTCAGCAGGGGTGGCGGAAAAGTACACAAATATTTTACTTAAGTAAATGTAATACTGCAATGCTGGAATGAGCATACACATATGTCAAAGGGGGCTTCAGCCACTGCCCTTCTACCCATTTGTAAAACTGTAATAAAACTGCCCTTTCCAGGCCACGAATGACGCAATTACTATGGTCTGTAAAATATTAGATCTACAAGTAAATGTCTGGAGTTCTAAATGTATTTGAGTAAAAGTATAAAGGTATTGCAACAAAACATAGAAATCAAAAGTAGAAAGTACCTTGTGACGCCGAATATCCCATACATGTCACAAGTTTTCAAATGATAGTGTGTCATTAAAATCTTAGATCTTCGACAATGCGTCACAAAAAGCTTGCAAAGAACAGCAACGGGCCAACAGCACTTGCCTCAAGGCCCGCCCCCACACGATGATGATTGGAGGAAGCCCCTCTCATCCTGATTGGGAATAAACCGGTAAGTAAGTAACTAAATAAAATCTAAATTCTACTTGATTTATTAACATACTTTTTCATCAGTGCAGCTTAGACAGTGCAGAGCACAGAGTGCAGACAGATTTTTGTTGAAGAATGTGGATCATCTTGTCATACTTTTACAGACTGTCAGTTATTCACAATGAGGATCTTTTTTTACACAGAGACATTTCATTCAGACTGCATGAGGCATACTTCCAATCTTTTGTCTGGCCGCCTGTACACTGTCTCAGACGTGTGTGTGTGTGTGTGTGTGTGTGTGTGTGTGTGTGTGTGTGTGTGTGTGTGTGTGTGTGTGTGTGTGTGTGTGTGTGTGTGTGTGCGTGTGAGCGCACTCTATACTGTACGCTGTCTCAGAAGTGTGTGCGTGTCTGTTCTGTCCCTATACAACTATCCTGAATGATTAAAAACCATGAACAGAGAGAATAAGCAATGTGCATGTGTGTGTGTGGGTGCGTGTGTGTGTGTGCGTGCATGCACATATGCATGTGTGCATGAGAAAGAGAGAGAGAGCGCGCGAGAGAGAGGAGAAAGCAGGGATGAATAAATTGGTACATTTGTGCACTGAGATAATGCAGCAGTTACCTCATTTAACTCTTACATCTCCTCTAGCCATGCAGTAACAAGGTGCTTTGAGGTGAATGCTCAAATCTTCGCCCCGCTGCTGTACCGCGCTGTTATGATGAAACTTCAGCCAGAAGACAAAGCTCTCTGTCTGGCGAGCAATCTACATTATGAAGTGAAGTGATGTAGGTCCTGACTCCTGACCCAAAGAATAAGGTTGTGAATACAATCAGCCGAAATGAATTTTCTCTGAAGGGCGACTGGCATCTCCCTTAGAGATGAGGTGAGAACTTCAGTCACACGGGAGGGACTCTGTGTTAGAGCTGCTGCTTTTGCGCCTGCTTTTGAGCCAGCTTAGGTGGTTCGGGAATCTGGTTAGGATGCCTCTCAAGCGCCTCTTTAAAGAAACTATTTATCACAGGTCGATTTAACAGCCATAATGATGTGGTCATGGTTCAACGCAGTGGGGGGGGGGGGGGGGGGGGGGGGGGGGGGGGCGCCATGTTTGTTGTTTGACGCTGTTGAGTGTTGAGTGACGGGGCTGCTGGCCAATCAATCAGCTGTGCCTGTTAAATATGGAGTGCCATGATTTTTTTCTACCCTAAAACATGATCATCAGGTATTAATGTTATATGAAAAGTAAGATTTTTTCCCAAAAAGTGTACAGTGTTTGATTTTTATGATTCCACCCAGGCAGTTCATTAAGTATGCCTGGTTTGCCTGGTGGGTGGTGATGGGTGGAGATTCACCTGAACTGAAGCCACACCCCACAGCTTTATTTGCAAAGGGGGAGGAGTTAGGGGAGGGGCTGAGCATGTGATGTCACTATAGTGAAGTTTTTTTTCATTGGCACATTTGGCTGGAAAGGTTCAGCCCCCATGAAGAAACCCTACATACAAAGGGAAGACATCATTGCACATAAAAAACACACCAAGGGTTCTATATACATACTGTCGCCTCTTAAACATGTACAAAATTGGAAAAAATCCAAAAAACATGTCACCCCCTCTTTAAGATTTTCAGCCGATACTGGCGGCCTCATAGACAGCATCACCAGACCTGAATCGTCAGGGAGAATAATTTACGGTAGGGGGGTATTTTTTTAAGGTGGTTCAGAGCTGGATCTATGCAACCATTTCTCATTCATTCATGGTCTGGAAAGGACAGTTATTTTTACAGATGGGTTAAAAAAGGCCCCCCTTGGTGTCTATGTGTGCACGTCCCTACATGCTCGTCACTCAGTGCAGCTGCTGGTCTCCCGCGGTCCTCGTCCGTATCGTTCTAGGAGATGATGACACACAAACCACAACAGTCAGGAAGTCACCACCACACCACAACACATTATACTGTATAACATGACATCATCTTACTCTCTGGCATCTGCCAGACACCTGGCCTGTCTCTGTGTGTGCTCAGTCAGCCCTGCTGCATCACCACTGCAATTATCCTTTTCTCAGATCCACGTAAAAAAAAATAAAAAAATACATGCTTAGAGACAAAATGCACACACTTTCTTTGTACAACTAAATTACTTCAAGAGTTACGGGTACGTGTCTTTAATTAGGGACAGCCAGAGTTTGGGCGTTTTGCCTTTATTGTACTGTTTTTTCGCGACAGAGCACATTAATCATCGACACTTCCAGCACAACCTAAATGCTGTTAAGGACAGACTGGAATCATTGACACTTCTCTCTCTCTCTTCCTGTTATTGATTGATTCTGTCTGGCACCATGAATAATGCCATCTGCACACTCTCTATAGCCAGTGATCATTTTGTCAACTAAAACTGCGATGCAAGATATTTGTCGACTACAAAGCGCAACTCTTCAGACTCCGTCTTAGGCCATAGCATTTGCAGCAACACTTGCCCTAGCCTTGACCTCCTATCCTAGGCATATGCAAAGGCTCAACTTATGTATCTTGGATAGCATTTTGATGTAGACATTGCAGTTTGTGTAGAAACTATTGCACTATATTGTTGGCTTACAATTTTGAAAAATATATAGGCGCACACGTACGTACACACACACACACACACACACACACACACACACACACACACACACACACACACACACACACACACACACACACACACACACACACACACACACACACACACACACACACACACACACACACACACACACACAAAATAGGTTTTGGACTAAGGGTAGGCTAACTTCTCACAACTTGTTACAAAAAGTAGTTTAGACACATGGTTGCCCAAAGTGCCATGGTCTGAACTGATCTAGACACATGCACAAGAAAAACAGAACACTACATGGTCTGCCAGGCGTTTTGAAATAAACGCTAAAACATGAAAAGGCGATCGGTAGTTGCCATGGCCTCCTGCCTTTGTAAAAGTGCAAATGTAATTTGAAGTTTAATCGATATGAAGTTGTTTTCACTGAATTATGAATCAATATGAAGTTGGCACCTTATTGAAGGAAAGAAATCTTGTCTTGAGAATATAATGATCTGAGAGTGTATTTTCTTGCAAGACAGACAGACAGACAGACAGACAGACAGACAGACAGACAGACAGACAGACAGACAGACAGACACAGACACAGACACAGACACAGACACAGACACACACACACACACACACACACACACACACACACACACACACACACACACACACACACACACACACACAAAATAGGTTTTGGACTAAGGGTAGGCTAACTTCTCACAACTTGTTACAAAAAGTAGTTTAGACACATGGTTGCCCAAAGTGCCATGGTCTGAACTGATCTAGACACATGCACAAGAAAAACAGAACACTACATGGTCTGCCAGGCGTTTTGAAATAAACGCTAAAACATGAAAAGGCGATCGGTAGTTGCCATGGCCTCCTGCCTTTGTAAAAGTGCAAATGTAATTTGAAGTTTAATCGATATGAAGTTGTTTTCACTGGATTATGAATCAATATGAAGTTGGCACCTTATTAAAAGAAAGAAATCTTGGGTAACACTTTCTATGATCCCTACTTTATAATGCATTATGAGAGCATTTATAGTGCATTATAAATGCATTCATAATGCCTCATAACTACACTCATAAACAGACATAATGCTTTGTGATGCACTATATCAGTAGTCATGAAACATTATAATGTCACTGTCATAATGAATTATAACAGCTTAAATTCCAAGGATTCTATGGGTGTTCTTGAATACTTATGAAGACCACATCTATAATGCATGATGAGGGTTTATAATGCACTCTTGACTGACTGCTTATAATAGATTATGAAAACCTACACATGCAGTTCATGTGAACTGTAGTAATGACTTATGGCATGCTATAATGGCCCATTCATTATCATGAGTTATCATTGCATGGGTTAAGTAAAGTGACACACATGTATGCATTTATAATCATGCATAATTGATCATAAAGCGTCATTGTTTGGGCTAAGTAAAGTGTGATTCATTTGCTTGCATTTAAAAGAATCTATGCTGCATCTTGAGTGATTGTTATGCAAGACAAATACAGTAAAATGTGTATGGTGGGAATTTATGGACAAGAGACCAAATACATTTGTAACATTTATTTTGACAATTTCAATTTGAAAATAGCTGGAAACACCAAGGCCAATTCAAAAATGGGTGGCAATCCCAAGTATAAAAACAACAAAAAACAAACACACAAACAACAAAGTTGTCATGAGGGGATAGCAGGTGGAAGAATATGTTATCCGTCCCAGTTCTGCTCTTTGTAGAATTAACCTTAAAGCATGTTTGTTCCTTAACTAGTGTATGGAACAAACATAGAGAAGGACATTGGCCAGGTCTGCAGGTGCCCCATGCACAGGGTCAGGTTTTGTGTGTGCGTGTGTGTGCGTGTGTGTATGTGTGTTTCTACCTTGAACATTTTAATTTGAAAATAGCTGGAAACACCAAGGCCAATTCAAAAATGGGTGGCAATCCCAAGTAGAAAAAAACAAACAAACAAACAACAAAACACACTACCCATAAAAGTACAACTTTGTTTTTTGTTTTTCAACCAAGGCCCATGTCCTTTGAACACTTGTAGCCAGTTAATTTATTAGGACTGTAGTAGGTAATAAAAATCTCCATAATATAGTCTAAATCAGTAAAATATATATAGTCTAAAATCAGTAAAATTAAAAACGGCGAAAGGAAAAATTAACATGCATCTTTTCTCTAACGTACATAATTAACCTTGGCTGAAAAACAAAAAACAAAGTTGTCCTTTTATGGGTAGTGTGTTTTGTTGTTTGTTTGTTTTTTCTTTTTTCTTTTTCTGCTTGGGATTGCCACCCATTTTTGAATTGGCCTTGGTGTTTCCAGCTATTTTCAAATTGAAATTGTCAAAATAAATGTGACAAATGTATTTGTTCTCTTGTCCATAAATTCCCACCATACACATTTTACTGTATTTGTCTTACATAACAATCACTCAAGATGCAGCATAGATTCTTTTAAATGCAAGCAAATGAATCACACTTTACTTAGCCCCAACAATGACGCTTTATGATCAATTATGCATGATTATAAATGCATACATGTGTGTCACTTTACTTAACCCATGCAATGATAACTCATGATAATGAATGGGCCATTATAGCATGCCATAAGTCATTACTACAGTTCACATGAACTGCATGTGTAGGTTTTCATAATCTATTATAAGCAGTCAGTCAAGAGTGCATTATAAACCCTCATCATGCATTATAGATGTGGTCTTCATAAGTATTCAAGAACATCCATAGAATCCTTGGAATTTAAGCTGTTATAATTCATTATGACAGTGACATTATAATGTTTCATGACTACTGATATAGTGCATCACAAAGCATTATGTCTGTTTATGAGTGTAGTTATGAGGCATTATGAATGCATTTATAATGCACTATAAATGCTCTCATAATGCATTATAAAGTAGGGATCATAGAAAGTGTTACCAAATCTTGTCTTGAGAATATAATGATCTGAGACTGTATTTTCTTGACAGACAGACAGACAGACAGACAGACAGACAGACAGACAGACAGACAGACAGACAGACAGACAGACAGACAGACAGACAGACAGACAGACACACACACACACAAAAAATAGGTTTTGGACTAAGAGTAGGCTAACTTCTCACAACTTGTTACAAAAAGTAGTTTAGACACATGGTTGCCCAAAGTGCCATGGTCTGAACTGATCTAGACACATGCACAAGAAAAACAGAACACTACATGGTCTGCCAGGCGTTTTGAAATAAACGCTAAAACATGAAAAGGCGATCGGTAGTTGCCATGGCCTCCTGCCTTTGTAAAAGTGCAAATGTAATTTGAAGTTTAATCGATATGAAGTTGTTTTCACTGGATTATGAATCAATATGAAGTTGGCACCTTATTGAAGGAAAGAAATCTTGTCTTGAGAATATAATGATCTGAGAGTGTATTTTCTTGCAGGATAGACAGACAGACAGACAGACACACACACAGTGTGTGTGTGTGTGTGTGTGTGTGTGTGTGTGTGTGTGTGTGTGTGTGTGTGTGTGTGTGTGTGTGTGTGTGTGTGTGTATGTGTGTGTGTGTCTTCAAGCAGGGTGGACCAGCCCTTGTTAGCCACACCCATAGCCTCCTTGGTAAAATCTGGGAGAAGGAGCAAATCCCAGCCGAACTAAGGGATGCCCTGATTATTACCATCTTCAAGAAGGGAGATAAGGCGGTTTGTGGCAACTACAGAGGTATTTCCCTACTGTCCACAGCTGGAAAGATACTGGCACGTATCCTGGCGAACCGACTACTGCCTCTGTCAGAAGTGATCCTCCCAGAGTCACAATGTGGTTTCCGGCCTGCTAGGGGTACATCTGACATGATTTTTGCAGCCCGTCAACTGCAAGAGAAATGTCGGGAACAACATCTTCCACTGTACATGGCGTTTATCGACCTCACAAAGGCCTTTGATTCCGTGAACAGAACTGCCCTCTGGGGTGCCCTTTCCAGGATTGGATGCCCTGACAAATATGTGAGGATCTTGCGTCTGCTGCATGACGACATGTCGGCAGTGGTGGTCGGAAATGGCGGTGCCGAAACAGCTCCCTTCAAAGTTGACACGGGTGTCAAGCAGGGCTGTATCATTGCACCAACCCTGTTTGCCATCTTCATCTCTGCAATTCTCCACCTCACCAGTAAAGACCTGCCTGAGGGAGTCAAGTTCATGTACAGGACTGACGGCGGACTCTTCAACCTGAACAGGTTTAGGGCAAAGAGCAAAGTTCACATGTCTTCCATCACAGAGCTCCAGTACGCAGATGACAACGCTCTAGTTGCTCACTCTGAAGCGGATCTCCAGAACATCTTGAATGCCTTTGCCAGAGCCTATCGACTCCTGGGACTTGACATAAACATCAAGAAGACTCAGATCCTGTACCAGCCAGCTCCTGACACACCCTTTCAATCCCCCACAATCCATGTGGCTAACACCACACTGGATAATGTGGATCAATTCGCATACCTTAGCAGCCTTCTTTCAACAAGAGCTGTCATTGATGCTGAGATCAACCACCGGATAGGGTGTGCCAGCGCAGCCTTTGCCAGGCTGAGGCAGAGAGTATTCGAAAATCGGGACATTCAGGTGAACACCAAGCTCCAGGTCTATCAGGCCGTAGTACTGCCCACTCTGCTCTACGGGGCTGACAGCTGGACCACCTACAGTAGACACCTGAAGGCTCTGGAGCGATACCACCAGCGATGTCTCCGTAAGATCCTCAGGATCAGTTGGGAGGACAGGCGAACGAACATCAGTGTCCTGAAGGAAGCAAACATCCCCAGCATCACCACAACCATCATCCGCCACCAGCTGCGATGGACAGGTCATGTCATCCGCATGCCTGACTACCGCCTCCCGAAGCAGATGCTGTATGGCCAGCTGAAGGAGGGGCAACGCTCCCAAGGAGGTCAGAAGAAAAGGTACAAAAACAACATCAAAACTCACCTGAGGAAGTGCCACGTCAACCTCAACACCTGGGAGGAGTCTGCCCTTCAGAGAGGCGTGTGGAGCAGGATGGTCCATGAGCGCTCTGCACAATTAGAAAGGGACCTCCACAGTGCCGCAGAAACAAAGAGGCAACTGAGAAAGGAGAGACCTACCACCAAGACGGCTCCCCACACCTCCACTACCACCCCCACGGCAACCATTCACATATGCACCCACTGCAATAGAGACTGTGGATCCAGGATTGGCCTGTTCCAGCACCTGAAGACCCACAGATGACCAGACCCACCGACAGGAGGACAATCATACTCGTTCCGAGTGATCGCCGATGATGATGATGGTGTGTGTGTGTGTGTGTGTGTGTGTGTGTGTGTGTGTGTGTGTGTTTCAAATATGATTATTTTGTGGTGGTTATCACCTGAAATCACCTGTATTCTTATTTCTTATTACAGATTTTGGTGAGATTGTTACCCATTACCCGACATATCTGCATGGCTCTGTTAGATCTGCTATTTTGTAGTTTCTATTTCTCTTTTGGGGTCTTGCTTGAATCAAAAACCGTTTGGGAATCACTGATCTGATCTAGCCCTGAGGGACTTACTCCAACAAAGTTGCTTATTTTGGCTAGTGTGGTAGAATTGTCGAGGCCAGAGGCAACGTTGGAGTTTGTCTCGGGCACAAAAGAACCTAAAACACAGAGAGCAAAAGGCAGTGAGTTTGACAGTTCATAATAGCCTGGCATCCCGCACTGCATGGGGTTAGCCTGGAAAACAGACCAATCTGCCACAGGCGGAAAGTGAAGGGTGTTCTTATCATTATGTAACTGTTCATAACATGTCGATTTGCTCCTACACATCTCCTCTTAGTGTTTGTGTAGGACAGAAATAGCCCATTTGATCATCCACAAAATTTCAAATTCACCAAACAAAAATGTTTGAGTATTGTCTATTAAAAGCTGATCACTGGCTTTCCGATCAGTGTTCCCATGGGTCTGGTTTACACTGGCAACTAAATATACACTATGAATCAGTTCTGTGTAACTTCAAGTTAGAAATCCGATTGCTTATAAATGAGTTAAACATGTCACATATGGCTCATACCGTATAAACAAATCAGATCCCATTCTTGAAGTGGCTCACATCTGATTCAGGCTGGATGTGGCTGCTAGTGTAAATCAGGTCTAGAAGAGAGCCGAAGCTGTGTGTCAGCACGTTGTGTGTGTGTGTGTGTGTGTGTGTGTGTGTGTGTGTGTGTGTGTGTGTGTGTGTGTGTGTGTGTGTGTGCACGTTGTGTGTGTGTGTGTGTGTGTGTCAATAATGCAATCGCTCGCGTGATTATCACTGAACGATTGAGGCTGATTGGCTAATCAGCCTTTAATGGGTTCCATTTTAAAGCTGATGATGAGGGACGTTACGTTGCATCTTCTCTGAGCAGCATGGCAACACGCATAGCCAGAAACTGATTACACAATATCCAAACGCTATAAAGGGTCTGGAACCACAAATCCGATTAACGGAAGCTGTAATTTCTGTTCACAAAAAATCACAATCACAAATCACACATTTCAGCTAAGCAGCAAGCTATAATATGTGCTGCGATGATCAGATTTAGATTAGAGTACCATAGTAAGTAGAGCCCGACCGATGACATAAATAGACTAGAGTTTGCATGGGCAGGTGTGAGTCAAAAGGAAGACATTGCTGGGTGGCGATCTGGAATGTCAGAACAGGTAATATGGCGATCTAAGAGTTGAGGTCATATGTCGGCTATAGTTACTGGCCGGCTCCATAGGGGCACCTTATATCGATCATGTGGAGCTGACAGCCATTATATGGAGCATGTCACAAGGTGTGACGGATGGATGCATGGACGGACGGACGGACAGGTTTTGCAGGTTTTCAGAGTAATCTGTGACCGTATATAATAATCTGCGACCGTATATAATACGGTCGCAATCACTGTCCATGAGGTGACATTGTCTTCACAAAAGCTGAATAGATACAGTATGAAGAGGAGAAGTGAAAGAGAGAGGTGGCGGCGAGACCCAGACCTGTGAGCAGAATACACAGACAGAGGGTTGAGACAGCCGAGTGGGGCATAGCATGTCTAACGAGAGAGAGAGAGAGAGAGAGAGAGAGAGAGAGAGAGAGAGAGAGAGAGAGAGAGAGAGAGAGAGAGAGAGAGAGAGAGAGAGAGAGAGAGAGAGAGAGAGAGAGAGAGAGAGAGAGAGAGAGAAAGAGGTGGGTGGAATAAACCACCATGACTATGAGCAGATGACTATGTAGCTGCTACAGGGATGAAACAAGGCGGAATGACAAGCCTGCACTCAAGAGATATGCTGTCAGAGAGAGAGAGAGAGAGAGAGAGAGAGAGAGAGAGAGAGAGAGAGAGAGAGAGAGAGAGAGAGAGAGAGAGAGAGAGAGAGAGAGAGAGAGAGACAGAGACAGAGACAGAGACAGAGACAGAGACAGAGAGAGAGACAGACAGAGACAGAGACAGAGAGAGAGAGAGTGGGGGAGAGAGAGAGGGAGACGCGTTCACATAGCAGGGGGGGAACATATGCAGGTGGGGGTGGACATGCTATTGCCAGGGGGCTGTGTGCTCACTGCTCAGAAGGTCATCCAATGATCTGTGAGCTGGTGGTTCTAACCCCAAGTTGCTCCCGCTGTGCTGGTTGATGCCTTGCATTGTTTGATGTGTCTGTGAAAAAGTATATACAATGTAAAGTGCCTTTGATAAAAGATGCCCAATAAATGCAGAAATGCACTATTTACCATGCTCAAGTATAAAAACAAAAAAGAGGAAGCAACAGGGCTGGTTTTAGGCATAACCAATATAAGCGGTCACTTAGGGCGACAACCAGTATAAGAGGGCCAGATCACAAGGAGAGAGATTTATTTGTTATGTATCCCCCGTACCGTACACAGTGTACTGGCAAGTCTGGGAGCAAAACTACAACCAGAATGCAAACTTCCAAAACAACAGTCTACTGTAAAATACATAACCAAGAAGATGGCTAGGCATGAAAAATGGGACGACGCCTGGGCCAAGTGCACAGTTGGAATATAAAATAACAAAACAAAAACAAACAAACAAAAAAGCACTGATATTTTTTTTTCTTCTCTCTGTTAAGAGTTGTTATATAGAGCATTTTGTAGAATTGGCCTCATCGGATCTTTATGGCTCTTCCCTTGTGAGTCTGGTTATTGTAACCTTATAGTTTGGGACGTATTATTGATGCCATCCAACTGCCGCTGTAACATAACAAGCACATCTGGGAGTGGAGACAAGCTCCGTCAGGGGCGGATGTAACATTTCACAATTGGGGGGGCAGGAGAAAATGGTATGGCGGCGGCTTCATCGCCCGTGGCGTGAAGCGCCACGGGCGATGAAGGTTACAGGACTTTTATTCAAGTAAAGCATCAATAATAACATCAGTTGTTGTTGAAGTTACAACAGACACACAACATGCACAAAGCTAAAGGTCTGACTCAGAGTTTTCTGTTTTCAATGATGAAATGCTGTTGGTTTAGTGGTGCCACATCTGTAGTTAGTTAGTAGAAGTACTAAGTACTAAGTAGTAGTGTTTCAAATCATTTCAAATATAAGCACTTTAATTTGAAATATCTTGGGTTGTTTTGCTTGCCATCATGGTTGGTGGGGCAGTCAGGGCATTTAGGGGGGCATTGCCCCCCCATGCCCATGCCTAGATCCGCCCCTGCTCTCCCTTTCTCTCTCTGAGACAGTGAAACTCAAAGTGGCTCCACTGTTACTCATTGTTCTCCGCTAGCCACCGGCGGTTTATTCAGGACCCAAACCACACGCACAGTCATGCAACCTGTATCATTTTAAAATGTATTTATACTTAGTTCTTAAAGTCAAACATATATAACAAGTTACATATGGTGTGGCGTCTCGGTCTGCGACCGCGCGCCACAGGATGGCCGCCTCGGGGAGAGTGCGAGAGAGACAGAGAGGACGCGTTGCCAACGGCAACGGGGATGCGTCCTGGAGGGGAGGTATGTCCCGCCCCGCCTCCTCGTTGGCACGAACGAGCCGCCAGCCGTCCGACCCCGCCCCGGCGGCTTAAACATCCTGTCAGTCCCTCTCTGTCTCTCACTCTGACAGCAGCTCTCCCGAGGGACAGGCTGGCGTGCGGTACGCGGTAAGACCGTTCCACCCACACACACTCACAGCCTGTGTGCATTATCGTAGGTGGAAGAGAAAAGTAACTGTTCTCTCTCTCATCCCGCAGGCTCAAAACCCCCCTGGAAGTGACCGCTGGGCTCTGGGCGCCCAGGTTTTTGTTTAATGACAGCAGAGGCTAATTATTGTTTTGAATTACATCTCTAAAAGACTTACCTTTGAGAGGAAAAACCCCCCACAGGGCGTGGGCCGGGCGGACCCCCCCCCCCCTTGTTGAGTGAACTGATCACAGCCAGAGACTTTGTCCAGTGCGAATTTCCCTGCCTGATCTGCTATTTTTCGTTGAAGTGAATAAACACCCTTGAACTTGCTCCTTGACTCTGTGTGTCTTTGGTGTGGGAAAGTGCGCCCTCTCACATATGGTGGAGAATGCGGGCATTGCACCCTCCCGTGCCAAAGCTCACCTAACCCCGCAATAAGATGGAGCACTCGCCTGCTATAACGGCTCTCCTAAAGAGCCAGGCGGAGCTGCAAAAGAGCCAGACCGCTCTCCAAACGGCCATGCAGGAATTAATCACCAGAATGTCACCAGACCCCAATGTCACGAGAGCCCCTAGTGATGTCCTAACTAAGATGGCGGCCGAGGATGATATAGAGGCTTATTTAGAGACTTTTGAGCGCACCGCCACCCGTGAGGCGTGGCCCATGCCGGAGTGGGGCTCCATCCTGGCCCCGTTCCTCACGGGGGAGGCGCAGAAGGCTGGAATGGAGCTCGCCGCGGCCGACGCTCGAGACTACGCGAAACTGAAGACAGCCATCCTCGCCCGCCAGGGACAAAGCCTCCCCGCCAGAGCCCAGCGGTTCCACACATGGACATATCAAGCCACCCTACCCCCGCGGCCACAGGTGGCCGCCCTCCGCCGGTTGACGCACAGTTGGCTGTTGAGCCCGGGAGAGCCGGCCTGCGTCGACCGGCTGATCATCGACAAATGTATACGAGCCGTACCGCCAGACGCCCGCAAGTACGCGGCACATGTGAGTCCAAACTCCGTGGAGGAGCTCGTCGCGCTCCTCGAGAATCACCAAGCATGTGCCGAGATGTTGAAGAGCACCAGCAAAACCGACCCGCCGAAACCGCCGGGGGAGGAGCGGTCGGGCCGGGACAAGCGGCGACAGACCCTGAACCCCCCCCCCCCGAACTCCACTCTCCGCCAGAACGCGGGTCCGGAGCGGCCCACCCGGCGCTGCTACGTATGCGGCAAAGTTGATCATCTCTCCTGGTCCTGCCCCGACCGTGACGCGAGCATGGCCACGGCCCCCTCGGACGGGACGAAGCCGTGCCTGTATGCGGAGGAGGAGAGGAAGAAACACACCACGCTGCCGGTCAAAGTAGAGGGGAAGGACACGCACGCGCTGCTGGATTCGGGCAGTGTGGTCACGCTGGTCCGTCCCGCCTTCGCGGGGACGCCAGGGAGAGACACGGTGCCCGTGACGTGCGTCCACGGGGACATGAAGCGTTACCCCACCGCCCACATCCACATACAGACGCCGCGGGGAAGCGCCACCGTGGTCGCTGGAGTGGTCCCCGAACTTCCCGTGCCGCTGCTTCTCGGAGCCGATTGTCCTCTCTTCGAGCGTTACTGGAGCCCCGCGGACCACCCGACACGCCGGCGCGCCAGGCGAAGGAGGCACCGCCCCGCCGGGCGACCCCGGGGAGCGCATCCAGCCTACCCCGTGTTCCGCGACAGCTCTGCGGACGCACCGATGAACAGCTCGCACTCGGAGGGGCCGGGAGGCAGGACGAGCGACGGCGCGCCGGCCAGGGAGGAGGAGGAGGAGGATCCTTTCATGGAGCTCCCGCGCCCCGGCGAGGATTCCCCCGCCAGAGAAGGCGAGTTCGCCAGCCAGCAATGGGCAGACGCGAACCTGGAGGCGGCACGACAACAGGTGTCCGAAATGGCACTACAGGATGGAGAGGCGGTGAGTGAACGAATTTCTCCCTATTTCACCGTAAGGAATGGGTTGCTGTATCGGGTGGCTAAAAGACAAGACGGGGAAGTAATCGAGCAATTACTGGTTCCAAAAGGTTATGTGTCTCGCGTATTATACCTGGCGCACACACACCAACTGGGGGCCCATTTAGGCGTAGAAAAGACATACGAGAGAATTCTCGCTCGGTTTTATTGGCCGGGGATAAAGAGGGCGGTGGAGGATTTTTGTCGGTCATGTCCCGAGTGTCAGCGGGTAGCCCCCAAACCACACTACCGAAATCCTCTCATTCCCATGCCGATCATTGAGACCCCATTCGACCGACTAGCAATGGATATAGCGGGCCCTCTACCCAAATCGGCTCGAGGCCACCGCTACATTCTGGTGATCATGGATTACGCCACCCGGTATCCAGAGGCGATACCATTACGCGCCGCTAACGCCAAGGCCATAGCGCACGAACTACTGATGCTGTTTAGTAGAGTGGGTATAGCGTCGGAAATCCTCAGCGACCAGGGCAGCTGCTTTATGGCCACCATACTAAAACATTTATACAAATGGTTAAATGTCAAGCGTATTAGAACGTCTATATTCCATCCCCAGACGGATGGATTGACGGAGCGTTTCATAAAGACCCTCAAATGTATGCTAAAAAAGACGGTAGAGATTGACGGGAAGGACTGGGACAGACTAATCCCATACGTATTATTCTCGATTAGAGAAGTACCGCAGGCCTCGACGGGGTTCTCCCCGTTCGAACTAGTGTACGGGAGGAGGCCCCGCGGCTTATTGGACCTGGCTAAAGAAGCCTGGGAGAGCCAACCCTCCCCCCACCGGAGTGTCGTGGACCACGTCCAGCAGCTGCAGGCTAGAGCGCAGGCTGTGTGGCCGGTGGTCCGGCAACATATGGAGGAGGCGCAGCGCGGCCAGGCCAAAATATACAACCGAGGGGCGGCCGTGCGCGAATTCAAAGTGGGGGAGAAAGTGCTGGTTCTGGTGCCCACGAGTGAATGTAAATTTCTGGCCAAGTGGCAGGGCCCGTTTGAAATCACGGAGAAGACGGGGCCCGTTACATACCGAGTGCGCCAGCCAGGGAAACGTAAGACTCACCAGATCTATCATGTGAACATATTAAAGCAGTGGCACGCTCCCCGCCCACTGCCCGTGAATGCATTGCTGACTGTCCTGTCCCCGCAGATGCCCCCGCCCGTTCCCATTGGAGAAGAGCTCTCTCCCCAACAAGCCCAGGAAGTGAAAGAGCTGCTGGGCCGGTGCAGTGACAGATTCTCTGAGCTCCCTGGACGGACCCCCCTGGCCGAGCATGACATAGACACCAAGCCCGGGGTGGTAGTGCGCCAACGGCCATACCGCATTCCGGAGTCGCGGCGGAAAGCGGTGCGGGAGGAGGTGAAAAAGATGTTAGAACTAGACATCATTGAGGAATCATACAGCCCCTGGTGTAGTCCTATTGTAATCGTGCCAAAACCCGACGGCACGCTTAGGTTTTGCAATGATTTTCGGAAATTAAACGAAGTGTCCAAATTCGACTGCTATCCAATGGCACGCGTGGATGAGCTGACAGAGCGGCTGGGGCCATCCCGTTTCATTAGTACGCTAGATTTAACTAAAGGATACTGGCAAATCGGCCTCACCGAGCGGGCCAAACCTAAAACAGCATTCTCCACCCCCGATGGGCTATTCCAATACAAGGTGATGCCGTTCGGTGTGCACGGGGCACCGGCGACTTTCCAACGTCTAATGGACAAAGTGCTACGGCCCCACAGGGAATATGCAGCATCGTATAGTGATGACGTCATCATTCATTCAAAGAGCTGGCCCGAGCATCTACAACATCTGGAGGCGGTGCTGGATGAGCTGCGCGCCGCCAACCTCACTGCCAACGCCAAGAAATGTCGCATCGGAATGACTGAGACGGACTACTTGGGCTTCACCGTAGGACGAGGCTGCATACGCCCGCAGGAAGAGAAAGTACGCCGCATCAAGGAATGGCCCCGCCCCGTCACGAAAAGACAGGTAAAGTCCTTTCTAGGGCTTATATCTTATTATCAGAAATTCATTCAGAATTATTCCACGCTGGCCGCTCCACTGTACGACCTCACCCGCCAGAGGGAGCCACAACATGTGAAATGGACTCCGGCGGCGGAGGAGGCTTTCATGTCTATGAAAGAGGCAATATGCCAGAAGCCAGTGTTGATCTCACCAGACTTTAACCGACCGTTTCTCTTGCATACAGACGCCTCGGGGACCGGCGTTGGGGCGGTGCTAGCCCAGGTGATAAACGGGGAAGAGCACCCGATAACATTTATTAGCAGGAAGTTGCTGGATCACGAACGGAACTACGCGACGGTGGAAAAAGAATGCCTTGCAATAAAATGGGCAATCCACCATTTGCGCTATTATCTGTGGGGTCGCCGCTTCACCTTGGTGACGGACCATGCACCGTTGAAGTGGATGGCCACTAACAAGGACAAAAACAGCCGGGTAACGAGGTGGTTCATTGAATTGCAAAATTTCAAGTTCGATGTCGAGCACAAGCCCGGGAAACTAATGCCTCATGCCGATGCTCTCTCTAGGATTCACGAGACGGAGGTGGTGTGTGATGTCCCCCGCCACGGCGTGAAACATAGGGGCGGGATATGTGGCGTCTCGGTCTGCGACCGCGCGCCACAGGATGGCCGCCTCGGGGAGAGTGCGAGAGAGACAGAGAGGACGCGTTGCCAACGGCAACGGGGATGCGTCCTGGAGGGGAGGTATGTCCCGCCCCGCCTCCTCGTTGGCACGAACGAGCCGCCAGCCGTCCGACCCCGCCCCGGCGGCTTAAACATCCTGTCAGTCCCTCTCTGTCTCTCACTCTGACAGCAGCTCTCCCGAGGGACAGGCTGGCGTGCGGTACGCGGTAAGACCGTTCCACCCACACACACTCACAGCCTGTGTGCATTATCGTAGGTGGAAGAGAAAAGTAACTGTTCTCTCTCTCATCCCGCAGGCTCAAAACCCCCCCTGGAAGTGACCGCTGGGCTCTGGGCGCCCAGGTTTTTGTTTAATGACAGCAGAGGCTAATTATTGTTTTGAATTACATCTCTAAAAGACTTACCTTTGAGAGGAAAAACCCCCCACAGGGCGTGGGCCGGGCGGACCCCCCCCCCCCTTGTTGAGTGAACTGATCACAGCCAGAGACTTTGTCCAGTGCGAATTTCCCTGCCTGATCTGCTATTTTTCGTTGAAGTGAATAAACACCCTTGAACTTGCTCCTTGACTCTGTGTGTCTTTGGTGTGGGAAAGTGCGCCCTCTCACAATGGGGAAAACATTTTTCAAGACTCCAATTCAAAAATATCAAAACTTCATTTCAAATATAGCTAAAATAACATAATCTTGAAAAAAAACAACAACACACAACTCTGCTTAACACTCCCAGTGCCAGCCCTTTTTCATATTTTTTTGAGGTAGCCAGTGCCAGCGATTTTCATCAAAAAGTCATATTTCATATTTCGGTCCATGTTTCCCCACGGACGGTTTGGTCCGTCCCTTATTATGGTCTATCAATGGAATATGCGGTCGCTGCACGCTGCTGTTAGCATGGGGATCGTATCAAACCGGCGCCGGTAAGTAACGATCAAAGGCGTAGCTCAACGGCAGCGGCATCAGTCGTTACTGTATTTCATAATGATAACGGGAGACGTAGATCTATTTCAACGGCACGAAAACTGTTAACAAAACTGTCCTCCCACAAAAACACAGCTGTACCGTTTTCCTTGTAGTACAGTAGCCTAAATAAATTAGTCGAAGCTTTCTCAAAAAATGCAAAATTAAAATTGGTCTTAATATATTTTAATATATGTTTGTGAACAGAAGCAATAAACAGATGGCTTCTTCCTGTCATAACTTTTGTGGAAATTGTACTTTAAAAGTAGGCCTACAGCAACTATACTTAGTTTACACCAGTGTCAAATGCCTTCCAAAAACTGCAGTGTGTGTGTGTGCGTGCATGCATGCGCGCCTTTCAGCGGAGTGAATCTACTGTTCAAAGAACAGAACTGTGCATGTGTAAACAACATTAACTTCCATTTCATTCCCAGATCTTTAGCATTAATCTCAATAGTCTGGGTCCGGAAGCACAACATTTGACAAGGCACCGCCTGCTAGCGGGGAGAGGAGAGAGAGAGAGAGAGAGAGAGAGAGAGAGAGAGAGAGAGAGAGACAGAGAGAGAGACAGAGAGAGAGACAGAGAGAGAGAGAGAGAGAGACAGAGAGACAGAGAGAGAGAGAGAGAGAGAGAGAGAGAGAGAGAGAGAGAGAGAGAGAGAGAGAGAGAGAGAGAGAGAGAGAGAGAGAGAGAGAGAGACGTTCTTCCCAAAGATGCTGTCCGGCATTTCCTTCGTGTCATTTTCTCAGAGCACGAAAGAGAGAAGGAGAGAGATCTGTTTATCTGTTTTAGCCAAATGAAATATTTACTTTCCAATAGCAACAGTCAGAGGCAATAGAGATCACACACACACACACACACACACACACACACACACACACACACACACACACACACACACACACACACACACACACACACACACACACACACACACACACAGCAGTGTTTCCCCCAGAAAATTGGTTAGTCAAGGTGGTGAGGCTTCGAGTCTGTGCTCGTGCGCGTGCATGTGCGCGTGCATGTGATGTAATTACAATACCGTAGGCTACGCTTTGGGGTGAAAAGCAGCAACACAGCCCCTCACTCATGTGTTTACACCACTCACCTCTATAACAGCTACTTTTCACCACTATCATCATCTGACTCCAGGCCCTGACCTTTTATTCTATAAGGAGCCAGATAGGCCATTACGTTTTATGATTAATTTCTTTCCTTTTCAGGTATATCAGGTATGTCATGACATGTCTTTTTCATGACCTATTTTAACAGGCTTAAAAGCACATCCAGCATGAAAAGAGGCATTGAGAGAAATTTACAACAGAATGCCAACTGTGTGGGACTATTAGGATAATTGGCAACTGTAGTCTCAGTCACAATGTGGGACAGGGTCTCAATTTGTGGGATGACTGAAAAGTTTTTGAAATGACTGTCCCATGCAAAGAGGGACACCTGGTCACCCTGGGACTGTCCCAGATCTGGTCACCCTTCTAACAACACCCGACACACACACACACACACACACACACACACACACACACACACACACACACACACACACACACACACACACACACACACACACACACACACACACACACACACACACACACACACACACACACACACATACACTCAAGCGCGGTTTGTCGGTAGTCTCTGGTTAGTTAGCCTGTCCGCAGCACTAACAGAAAAGACACAAGTTACCAGCGCGAGCGGAGCAGTGATCGGAACGCGTGGATTTTTAAGTGAGCGCTGAGCGTGTTTTCAAATGGGTCGGAGTGCGCTCTCGAGCGAGAATTATCGTCCGCTCCAGCCCGCTCCAAGCCGTTCAGTCCAGACAACGGCACAGGTGTTCTGTTCAGTGCAGAGCACAGCATAAACGTGTGGTTGTGGTTCAGATGGCGACTATAGGCCTACAGTGCCAGCAACACGATCAAGACATTTAAAATCCTCTCCGATGCTGCGGGGGGGAGGAGGAGATGATGATCATGATGGACACCTCGCTATTTATTTTGAAGCACTGCACATCATAACGGCAACGTATTTGAGCGCAGCGACCCCCCGCCCAATTATGTCCAATTCCCCCACAGCGTAACATCATCAATAACCTATTATCCCGTATAGCATTTTGGAAACAAAATAGCGTGGCATAAGATTAATTAGTTATTCGCCGCACCTGTCTGGGTTAATATAGACAGCAGTGTAACTGCACATATAACTCCTGTCTTAAATGTTTATGCTGTGAGGAGGGCAATAACCACGATGTGTTTCGACAAAGAAAAAGCAGCAGCCTTTTTTCCAGCCGTCAAATTTTGCTCCTGAGCGGGCGGGGCTGAGCGGAACGGGGAGCGCCGCGCTGCCCAGATGAAAATGAGCTGGGAGCGGAGCGGGCCTGGGAGGGGGTCCTCTGCTCACATACTCTGCTCGGGAGTAGTGTTAGCGAGCCGAGGCAGCGTCGCATGCGAAATATAACTGATCTACAGGTTCATCATGCGGCATGCGTTGTATGAACGACGCATTTTAACTTCTGGTTTATTTTACTTGGTTTACTTCTAGAGTATGGTTCTCCCAGTCTCGGCAGAGTAGTTCTGGAGCGGTGGATTGTGTGGCCTTGGGTCTTTCCCTAGTGGACTGACCGAGAGTAGCTACTGGGACGTAAGTCGGGACTTGATCAACCCCGGCTGGGTCGCCTGAGTGAGGGGTATGATGTTGCGAGACCCGAAACCCCGATGACCTTGGGATACATCACTGAGGATACGTCCCAGTTGCATCCATGCGATGTATCTTTAAGCCTTTAGTTTCTATTTATAGTGGCTCATAGGAATAGACTATGTGACAACCGGGTATAGTCTGGTGACCACCGGAGAGACGGGTGACAGCCGGAATGTAGACGGCACCCGGGTGAGCAGTATGGGTTAGCGCCCCAGCCTGTGTCCTCCGTGAGGAGGAAGCCCAAAAACCTTGGTGAGGCCGTTAGGAGGGCCATTATGATTCACTGCTCCTGAATGAAATGCTGGTGCTGGGAGTCTGGTGCAACGCACAGGTCCTGTGCCAACCTGGTGAGAGCAGGAGCAGACCTGGTGAGACGTAGGAGGGGTCTGGACAGGAGTCAACCCACAGAGCCTAGTCCTTCCATGTGCTAGAGTATGGTTCTCCCAGTACCAGCAGAGTAGTTCTGGAGCGGTGGATTGTGTGGCCTTGGGTCTTTCCCTAGTGGACTGACCGAGAGTAGCTACTGGGACGTAAGTCGGGACTTGATCAACCCCGGCTGGGTCGCCTGAGTGAGGGGTATGATGTTGCGAGACCCGAAACCCCGATGACCTTGGGATACATCACTGAGGATACGTCCCAGTTGCATCCATGCGATGTATCTTTAAGACAAGTGAAGATTCAGGAGGTCAAATTAAGGTTAAGTACTAAGTAGCCTCGACACCCAGGCTTTCATTTTCGTCCGCCTTGCGCGAAAACGGAAAGCCTGGACTAACGCGCGTTGGAAAGTGGCCTTGAGGGGGGTGTCAACCTTCCGGGGTGGGCGTCGCTCTAAAAGATGTGACGTAGAACAGCAGTGGACGGGCGTGGGAGGGACCGGAGATGACGACACGTTAGTGAGATCAAATCAGAGCGCAGCACTTCCGCCGTGTGGATCCCACGACACCCCCGCCCCCCAAGGCCAAAATCATTGAGGGCTAGACCAGGTTAAGTACTAAGTAGAGCTCAGCAGCACACAGCACACAGCCATAGCAGACAGTGTCAGCTGCATCAAGAGAAGTCAGGCTGAGCTCATTGGTTCAATTGAACAGAAGGATAAAACAACAGAGCAACAGGCTGAAGCCTTCAAAGATCTGCAACAGGAGATCACTCAGTTAGAGAGAATCTCTGAACTGAAACAGATCTCAAACTCTGAAGACCACTTCCACCTCCTCCGGAGCTTCACATCCACCAACAGTCCTCCACGCACTAAGGTCAACGTCCATCAGTCCATCAGTCTTCACGTGTCTGTGAAGACTGATGGACTGTGAGGACTGTGAGGTCAGTCCCGAGTTATGGAAGAAGTTCTGTGATGTTGACCTGGGGATAATCAGCAGATCTGCAGTGGATGTGACTCTGGACCTTGATACAGCACATCCTCAACTCATCCTGTATGATGATGGAAAACAAGCAAGTGATGGAAATATATTGAAGAATCTCCCAGAGAACAAAGAGCGTCCCGGTCGATGTATCTGTGTCTTTGGAAAAACAACGATTCCCCTCAGGAAGGTTTTACTATGAGGTTCAGGTTAAAAGGAAGACTAGTTGGTACTTATAGATCTGTAACTCTTGAGTGTTAAAATGAAACCAAATGGACCCTTATGGGTCCATTTTCAAACATCAATAATAGCACATACAGGAAAACCCTCCAATTCTCCCCCTCTATTTTTCATTATAAGTGCATTATTCTTAAGCACTATAACAGTGATGGAACAATCACATGTTTGATGTGTAGATTTTGTTGAGCCGGTCATTTTGAAAGTAGCTCTCAAGTCAAAAAAGTGTGGGCACCCCTGATCAACAGGAAGGGAGGGGCCACATGTATCCCCAAATGAGTTCTGGTCTCATGCTGGCCATCAGGTCCTCCTCCCTGTAAGAGTGAAGGTCCAAACAGTGGGAGTGTTTGTGGATTATGAGGAAGGTCTGGTCTGCTTTGGTGATGAGGAGACCAGGTTAACCTCTACTCCTTCACTGAGGGACTGTATCCATTCTTCAGTCCCGCTCCTCTTCAACATGGTGGCAGAAACTCAAACTCTGCTACACTGATCTTCTCTCCTGTGAAGATCATGAATCACGGTCACTGGTCTTGAATAGATAAAGACCTTCATAATCCTGTGAGTGGAATCAGTTGCCCAGAAGCAGCACAGCAGTTGAGGTTAACTTACTGTATACACAGACAGCTTAGCTGAGGGCCAGATGAGGCAGGGATAGTTTCTGCCAAGTGAGAGTGCATGCAGGCATGGTGGTGTAGAGAGGTACGTTTGTTTGGCTGAAAGCTTTGGCCTGCTGGCTATAGTGAACTTCTTCAGGACACAAATACACACAGAATACACCTTATACAGGTAGAATAGAATAGAATAGAATAGAATAGAATAGAATAGAATAGAATAGAATAGAATAGAATAGAATAGAATAGAATAGAATAGAATAGAAATTTATTTAGTCTCCCAGGGGAGAAATTGGTTCTGGGCACAGGGAGACATTGGCGTTATACAAAATACAAGTTACAAAAAAGTCACAGGAAATACAAACATACATACACATACAGACATACAACAGTCCATCATCTCTGACTCTTGAGGAGCCTGATCGATGAGGGGATGAAGGAAAACTTAAGCTTGCAGTTTGGCAACCTGTATCTTCTACCCGAAGGCATTAATTCGAATTCTTTATGCAGAACATGGTTGGGATCTCTAGTAATCTTGAGGCCCTGCCTCCTGGCTGTATCATCATAGATTTCCTGCAGAGAGGATGGGGGTTGTGCACCCATAATCTGAGCTGCCCTGTTGATCAGGCTGCGGAGTTGTGATTTAAGCTTGATAGACAGGTTGCCAAGCCTCATTTGTGAAAATACTCAGTTTTTTAGGATATTTCCATTGGAAAAAGATGGGGCCAATAGTGTACAGTATATACACACAATGTACACCCACGTGCACACGCACACAGACACAGGCGCACACACACAAAGCGTGGGTTCTGTGTGCTTTTAATTTAAAGCATTCACAATGTCTTTAAAATGCACTTCAGCCAATGTAGTGCCGCCAGTGGCGGATCTAGGTGTGGGCATGGGGGGGCAGTGTCCCCCTAAATATCCTGTCTGCCCCCCAAAACACGATGCCATGCAAAACAACCCAAGATATTTCAAATTAAAGTGCTTATATTTAAAATGATATGAAACACGACTACTGCTACTAACTACAATTTTGGCACCACTACACCAACAGCATTTTGTCATTGAAAACAGAAAACTCTCTGAGTCAGACCTTTAGCTTCATGCATGCTGCGTGTCTGTTGCAACTTCGACAACAACTGATGTTATTATTGATGCTTATACTTGACTAATAAAAGTCCTGTAAACGAAAAGGGTATGGGTGCGGCTTCATCGATGAAGCCGCACCCATACCATTTTCTCTTGCCCCTCCAACATGTTCTCTTGCCCCCCCAAATGGGACATGTTACATCCACCCCTGAGTGCCGCGTGACCGCGCTGTGGTTAGGGGATGGACTGAAGGGGACCAGACATGCTCGTATAATGACCGCGCCACGTTAATGGAAAACACCTTTCCACCGGCGAAACGAATGGCCTCTCACAGGTTAGACATGTGAGAACACGCTACATAAAACACACATACGCTGCCTGGTAGTGGGTCTGTAAATCTACATAAAACACGTACCGCTACCTGGGAGTGTGTCTGTAAATCTGCAGAGCTGTTACAATTAACAGCTTCCAGGTGCGTGCGAACTGTGGCGGGGCCCCGAGGCTGATGATTCAATGTTATTTTTTAAAATACTTATACTGTATATACAGTAAGTATCAATACTGCAGTGTTGATATTATACCGTAAATACAAAACTCTCTTGACTAGATTCACAAAAGCATTGGCATAAAAATGTATAGTTTACTCTACAGTATAAGTGCCAACAGCAGAAAGTTTCCTTGTTGTGCAGAATGTCCTCCAGTTTCACAAATAAATAGCAATGTATAAGTGAAGAGATCTTCACATATGTACAATACATACAGTACTGTATGCACAGTACTGTATATACACACACAGGGCTGAAGTGATTCATTTTATAATAGTAGTAATCAAATGTTACTCCCCACCACTGTACATCAAATGTGTCCTTGTGTTCTACCGTCCGTCCGCCGGCATGTGAAATCACATCAAAGCAGGGCGGTCCACTCTGTCTCTGAAGAGAGAGAGAGGCAGTGGACATTTAATGGCCATGTGGTCCCCCATGGGGACTGGACAGGAGGCCTCCGCTATGGTCTAAGGGGGGTGATATTTCTTTTAACTGTGTCTTTCCAGCATTCATTCCCCATTTTATTTGGCTAATATTTGCTGAGTGGAGTGTAGAGAGAGAGAGAGAGGGGCAGTTAAATAGGGGGCAAATAGTAAGGGGTTTGAAATGAGGTCCTATAAATTGGCGGCGGGGCCTCCTCCCTGCTCCTCTCCCCCATGCAGCCAAGCGGAACGTTTGCGGTCGCGGCTGAGTGGTCGCGGCCAGCTGTCACCTGCTAGCTACCAACGCAGACATCACGGGTTGCGGCGCGGGGCAGTGGCAGCCAGCCGGCGCACACTGCAGAGTAACTAAATACGTTTACTGCTAAGACCCATGGTGAATTTTATTTTAAATCTGCCTGATATTACATACCCAAACTAAATCAGTTGTATCTCCACCACTACAGCGCACAGATGTAGAATATTGGTCTATGCATATCTATGCATAGGAGACGCCTAAAATGTATATCAAGTGGAAGTTTAGTGGTAGCATCCACCAAAACATTCATGATGACTACTGTATGTACCGGTATATGACCGGTATATGATTTATTACTATGTTTTTTTTGTCCTTGCTTATTGCAAGTCACTCTGGATTAATGCCCAAATTGTAATTGCAAATTATACCATATATTGCTGCCCACAAGTATCAAATACAACAGATTTGTATTTGTCAGAAAACCTTTCCTACCAATAACAAGTTACACGAGTTACATTTCTTTGTTTTAAGACTTTGAGGTTTCCAGCCTACATGTACCGCAAAAAATGCAGTTGCACTATTTACAATTATGTTGGCGTGGTGCTTCTTCAAAGGAAAACTGAAATCTAGGCAGTCAATAATGGCATTGCCATTAATTAATACATTCGGCAATCAAGCCGTTAATGCTTTTAATGCAACTAGAAGTTCAATCACAGAGGCGCTTTCTACTTAAATCTCTTCTTCTGCAATGTCTTTGCTGTGTGCATAGTAGTGGTGTATTCCATATACTGTATATCTATCACGATATATCGATCAAACACCTGGACGATATATCGATCGAGAGGCTGCTATATTGATATGGCAATAAACACCATGAATTATCTGGCGATCAGCGTTGACAAACATACCTCTTTTTAACGTTATCAAGGCCCACCTTGCGAGTCGTAATACACTGCCTTCCATGACCCCGTGTTATGATGTTTAGACGTTTTATTTTACTTTAAAGATCTCTGTGAGCCTGAGAGTGTTTTATTGTATTTGTGCAGCAGCATTTATTTTTGAGATTGCAAGCAATATCCACCACTAGTGCATAGAGCCTATTGGATAGGAGAGGCCTATTGGATATACTGTAGAATCACTAAAAGCCACCACCTAGAGCCAACCATTGATGACAGCTCTGGATCAAATAGGAATTTCTGTTTGTTTCTCCTCGGTTTGATAATAATTGTCTATTAAAGTTTAGCAGACAGATCGATAGGCTGAATCACAGAGAGGGCTGATTGATTGAGATTCTGGTTTTGCTTTTGGCATTAATGACATTGGATATGAGCCGTCTTTGTTTTCAGATTGGCAATTAATTTGACATCATGCACGCACGCACACACACACACAGGCGTGTGCACATGTATATGCACACACACACACACAGGCGTGTGCACATGTATATGCACACAGACAGGCACACAAGCAGACACACGCGCGCACACACACACACACACACACACACACACACACACACACACACGATATAGATGACACTGCACACATTTTACTCGCATCAATGCGGTTATGTGAGGACTGAAGAAGATCTGCAGTGGTGGAAAAAGTATACTCAGTGAAAAGCGACCTCAGCGCTTCGCAACTATAATTTCAAATGACCAAAATGTTTATAAAGTGTTTAATGTAATAACAACCAATATCTACGTAACTCTCTAAAGGTTGGTACTTTTCATACACCTAGGAGGTCAAGGCAAGTACTACTGCAAGTGGGCTAAGATGGAGTCTGAAGGGGTGCATTGGAGAGACAGACAGACAGACAGACAATCAGAGAGAGAGAGAGAGAGCGAGATTGCTACAGTACTGTTTAATCAACATTGCCTTGTAATCAATTTATTTCGGTACGCGTCAGCATCCCGGCAGTAGCCTAGCCAAAGTTGTAGTGTTTTCAATAAAAGTTCAAATATTCATGCATTCACACACACACACACACACACACACACACACACACACACACACACACACACACACACACACACACACACACACACACACACAGAGTGAGAGAGTGAGAGTGAGAGTGAGAGAGAGAGAGAGAGAGAGAGAGAGAGAGAGAGAGAGAGAGAAATGTGCCTGTGTCCTCATTAGTGTGCTGAAAGAACTTTGACACCTTGACCGTTGACGCTCAGATCAGAGTCTCTGTGTGTAAATCATGCTTGCTGTTTCCTTGGCTCCCTTGGCTTGGTGTATGTGTGTGTTTTATGAGCAGGTAGAAATGAAGCCGTTATACATTTAGCCGGTGACACATATACCACTTCCTTTATTGGAGACATGTGTGTGTCTCACTGCGCTGACCTCTGAACCTGCTGCATGTGCACTACAGTCTGGTGTAAAGTAACGACTGCACGGCCCACAGTGCCGGACCGCTGCTAGATGGCGCCCCAGGTCAGATTCCTATCGGGCTCCCGCTCCCAAACACGAAACACACCGTGCATGTGTGGGGTATATACGGCCACACGAGTTGTAACAATATGATTTTTAGTTGGCTACGTGGTTTTGCACGGACATGCTAGAGCACTTTTGTCAAACTCAAGGCCCGGGGGCCCAAATGAGGCCCGCGAATGGATTTTATTCGGCCCGCATTATTTAATTGAAATTGTCCCTCTGGTATATTGCACACACCATGGATGGAACTAATTGTTTTACTTTCTCAACTCAGTTGATTTACATTTACAGAAAGCAGTGCGTGGTGAGGATCATAGAACAGAATAGTGAGCTCTAATAATGCGAAGAAATTTACTCTTGCCGTTATCCAGGGGGAATTTCATGTTTACACTCTCAAGAGTCAAAATATTCATCATCTGAATTACCTAAACTCTACACGAATGGTCATTTTTTATGTTTGTTTGCCCATTTTGTTTCCCCAAATCCAGCCTGGTATTGTGGACAAAAACAGAAACAAAAAAAGAAATCTTTAGTTTTGGAGACCGTGGGGTTAAAATGTCAAAATGGTTGGTCTTACTCTTACTTTTATCTTGGAATTAAATTTATATTACTCAGACTCAGCTTTTAGTCTTGGCCCTCCACAATATTTTATGCATCTCATTTGGCCCCTTGGGAAAAATAATTGCCCACCCGTGATGTACAGTATTTGAGTTTGCCATCCTTGTGCCAGAGCGGGACACCAGCGCAGCAGAGTGTACGTGTTGATTGGTGACAGTGACAGACACAGCCAGACGTCATAGTATCTGTGAACTCACTGAACCAGGAGGGGTGAAATCGATTTGTGATTGCGACCGACGGCCGCGGTCGAAGGTAAATAGGGACTTTAAGCTGGCGCATTTTGGAACGGCAACCCTAACAGGAAATACGGCTGCTATGGCGCAATTACTGTAGCTGTCAAAATCATTAAGCTCACAGCCATCCGCAACGGCGACGGGTTACCATGGTGACGCGACTATGAAGCGTGTGTCAAACAGGCGTTGTGGACACTACGTTAAAGTATAGGTTCTGCCGTAGTATGAAAGGCTGCTACGGCAAGCAGGTTCAATCAGTATCAATCGAGCACGGATCGAGTTCCTGTTGCCGTACTAGAGGCTCGCCGTCCTACAGCTTAAAGTCCCTAATGTGTCCCGACCGTGACCACCGGTAACAGTTACTATTGGTCGGCAAACACGACAACCATTTAGTGGTCGCGGCATGTATCCTAACAGTCGCGGCAGGTATCCTATCATCGCAGCAGGTACCCTATCGATCTCTGTCTGGCTGGCATTGTAATCTCACTCACTGCGTTCACATTAGCGGTGACATTTTTAATGATTTTCGAAGCCCCTAGAACAGATTTTTGCCCCTAGAGAGATTTCGACCCAGGGATAATAACCATCCAGACTATAGAGCAACCTGTGGGGACCATTTAGTGTTGTGGTTCGGTGGGTCCAGATGTTTTGGAGATAAAGCCAGGGGTGGTTTGGACATTGGACATTACAGAGGAGAAGAGCAAGAGTGTGTGTGTGTGTGTGTGTGTATGTGTATGTGTATGTGTGTGTGTGTGTGTGTGTGTGTGTGTGTGTGTGTGTGTGTGTGTGTGTGTGTGTGTGTGTGTGTGTGTGTGTGTAATGTGTGTGTGTTCTTCTGCTCCATTATCTTAGAGAGCAGTTCTATTATGAGTCTGACACAGAAGCACTCTCATATCACACTGTTCTCTGAGGAGAGAGAAAGAAAATCTCTCTCTCTCCCTCCCTCCCTCAGTGTTGCCAACTGCCAAACTCCAAAAGTGCAATAGTGGCACTTCCAAAAATCAAATGCTCTAGAGCAGTGGTTTTCAACCATTTTCATATCCGGGCCCACTATTTATTCTGCATTTTAGCCACGGACCACCTTTGATGTTGAGTTTAGTCTCTCGGACTGATTTAGGAGAAATAACTGGCAAAATGTTGGCAAAAATAAATTAGGTAAAGCAGATGTTTAAATATAATTCAACCCTTGAGAACGTAAAATGAAACCAAATAACAAGAGTTACAGATCTATAAGGGTCCATTTGGTTACCAATGGTCCTTTCTAGGAAGGAAGGAGGACTCTATCATAGGAGGAAAAATAGTGAAAACCCAATTTCGCCCCAATTCACCAGCAAAAAAGCACTAGATTTTCCGCCAGTTTTTCCACTAATTTTGGTGCTAGGGGGGTCTGGAAAAAAGCTAAATATAGGGACAAATGTGGCAGGTTGGCAACACTGCATGCCCCTCCTCCCTCCCCCTCCCCCCCAGTCAGACACAACCAGTCTCTGTCCCGGCTGCAGTAGAAAGTGTTTTTCTCTTTTCTTCGCTGCATCCCAACACATCTCAGCCCACTCATGTACTCTCAGACTCTACTCTCTCCTCGATTATCTACCAAGCAGCCAAACGCGTGGGCCTTATAATTCCAGTCCCTTTCATAGATGTGGGTTTGTCCTGATATGCAGGCTTACATGAAAATAATTCTTTGTGCATGTTACATATAATACACGTACGACCACTCAAGAAGGCCTATTTTAACCCTAAAGAGAATTTTTTTTAATAAAAATCAATGGATAGCCTTTAGATTTTCATTTGTTGTGGTTACGCTCTCAAGGAATATACGGTATTATTGTTAAAAAATCTGCGTTAATCAATTTACAAGAACTCTGAGTCTGATACCAGATCTACAAGCTCATAGGACAGAACTCGGTGTTGCTATGAGTTTGCAGATCTGCAATGTGTTTCAATAGCTGTAGCATAGCATAATGCTTAAAACATCAAAAGGGGTTGCACGGGCACGAAGTCATACTGAGTAACTAACAATGATGTTTGAAGAGATAGAATAAACACAGAGAGAAAAAACACAGGTTCCAGTTATGTGTAGAGTTTGTACACAAGAAATATGACGCATGTACACACGCACGCGCGCACACACACACACACACACACACGCATCCACTGCCTACTGCAGCAGTGCAACAACGGGTGGCAGTCTGCAGGGAGTCAGGACCACGGTGATTAGAAATACTATAAATAACCACACACACACACACACACACACACACACACACACACACACACACACACACACACACACACACACACACACACACACACACACACACACACACACACACACACACACACACACACACACACACAGTGGAACGGTCGTTATCAAGAGATAACTGACCGATGAATTCAGCGATTGACCAATCAGAATCAAGCATTCAACCAAGCCATGTAATATAATATGACATAATATGACAAGGCAATTATGTTGCCTACAATTTGCTATAGCCCACAACAACCCCCCCCACCACTCAAAGCTGGACTGGGACTGGAATTTGGCCCGGTCATTTTTGCACGAATTTGGCCCAGACTGTCCCACCACACCAGCGTGCAGAAAGCAGATGCTTCATCGACACACACACAAACAAGGCCTAATACCAGCACTGACAGAACAGCATGACATGACACGACACAAACCAACAGACACCTACACAACCTTTTGTTGCTCTCGCAAAAATGATGGCAAAAGGATCCAAGATAGAAGATATTTGTCACTCACTGATACTGTATCAGTGAGTACTGATACAGCTGGATAGGTCTGGTACAGGCCTATCCAAAACAAAGGGTCCCCTAGGCTCCTGGTACGCCCTAAGGCCAGTCTGATCCTCGCACCACTCCACATTTTTGTTTGTTCCATTCACATTCTGACGGCCAACGTGTATGGGTCCATTTGGACCTTCAATAATTAATCTGGGAACTCCCCGGAACCCTCTTGCTTTGAAAAAAACAAAAAGACCACCCCTGCACCACTCTGACTGGGGTTCATTTTAGGATGTGTAATTTATTGATGATGCAGCAGTAGTTCACGGCAGGGCGTCTCGCCCCGCAGCCTTTCTCCTCCTGATTAAAACCACCCAAGCGTTCACTCTAACGAGTTTTTAGAACTCAACCTTTCAACGGAGTATACTGTGTGGTGGAAATTAAAGGTATAGTAAGTCCTTCCACTTAATTCAAATATTTTTTTCTTTTTTGGCTAATGCTCGGTACTATAGACCTGCGCAGTGACGTCACCGCCCCTGTTCCAGAAACGGATTCCCCATTCATTTTTCTCATAGAATTTTCAAAAATATTTCATATAAAGACGATTATGCCGCAGACAAAGCCAACTCGGGTCGTGACGAATCATGATGGCACACACAAACTTTTGGGACAATCAAATAATTTCTAAGATGAAAAACAAAACAAAAAGTGTTGTATCATGCCGTTTTCTACTTGCTAAATGCTAATTGCTAAATATGATAGATATTACATAACGATATTGTGTTTGTTGTCATGATTTGTCACGACCCGAGTTGGCTTTGGCCGCGGCGCAATCGTGTTTTTGTCAGCCATTTTTGAAAAGTCTGTGAGGAAAATGAATGAGGAATCCACTAGTGGAACAGGATTGTGCAGACGTCACTGTGCAGACGTCACTGTGCAGGTCTATAGAGCAGGGGTTTTCAACAGGTGGTCCGGGGACCACCAGTGCTCCTTGAGAAGGTTCCAGGTGGTCCCCAGGCTAAATGATGGAAAGTTGGTTAACCAGATGTAACTCTTGAGAATGTAAAAATGAAACCAAATGGACCCTTGCGGGTCCATTTGGTTTCATTTTCACACTCTCAAGAGTTAAAATATTCATCATCTGAATTAGCACCACTTAATTAAGAAGTTTACACCGTTTTGCAAAATATAGCCTGGAATTGTGGACAAAACCAAAAGAATTATTTAGTTTTAAGTCTTTGGGGCTAAAATGTCATCAAATGGTGGTCCGTGGCTCAAATGCTGAACAAATGGTGGTCCCTGGTGTCAAAAAGGTTGAAAACCACTGCTATAGAGTGTGGTGATATATAAGGAGCTCCTCCCTCTCCCCAGTGAGCCCCTGGGGTAATACAAACAAACCAACAAACCCTTGATTCAGTTTGGGCTTTGGGAGAAAAGCATTTTGTCCGATCTGGATGAGAGGGGCCTTCCTCCAATCAGGATTGGGAGGGGGGTGGTCTTTGGGTGCATGTGCTGTTGGCCTGTTGTACCCATGTAGAGTATGTGCATGTGCATATCTTGTACATTTACTAGTACTAATAGTAATTAAATACCATCCCGCAGGCCAAAGATAATTAATTCACAGGCCTGATTTGGCCCCTGGGCCTTGAGTTGGACATACAGTAAATGCTCTATAGTGCCTCATACAGTATATTCACATTCTAAACTGTCCTGTCTTGTTGCAATGCAGCCTCTCCAGGTGTTTCAGCAGATACCAATTTGTTAAGCAGTTTAGTGCAAAACAATTATTTTGTCTAGTAGTCTTATATCATCTGCAGTGCATGGCAGGCAGCGTGTGTAAAATTATAATCAGATCGAGTGATTGCACAGAATGACGCTTTTGTGGTTTTAATGATGGGCTGTAGCCCAAAACGACATGCCTGGACACACCACCTCTCCCTCTCTCTCTCACACACACACACACACACACACACACACACACACACACACACACACACACACACACACACACACAGCAGAGGCCCACACTGCAGCACCTCTTAGCATGTCTCTCTGTCTCCAGCAGCAAGAGAGAGAGACAGAGAGAGAGAGAGAGAGAAAACATTGTGTAGGAGGATTCCACATTCAACCCAGCTATTACTGGGGGGAGAGAGAGAGAGGTTGGGGGGGGTAGATCATTTTCATTGTTTCATAACGTTTCATTCTTCAACATGCCTGCTTGCTGTGTGCTTGTATAATGTTCTATTAATCGATATGGCAAGAATCGTACGTTTATTCTTAGCCGATAATTGACAGGAACTGTGGTGTGTCACACGTATGGTATACGCCTTGAAGAAATGACTCATTTTCTCCCACTGTTTGTCTGTGTTGTCCTGTCTTGGCTTTGCCTTGTTCTTCTGACACCATTTTCCACCTGGTTTATTTCAATTTATTTCAGTTGTTTAAATTTTAGTTTAGTTTTTTATGTTTTTTGTTCTGTGTTTTTTTTTTTGTTTTTGTTTTTCCTGTAACTGACCATCTTTACTTCTGCGTTTTAATTGTTATTTTATCAGTGCAAAATCAATAAAGATATTTATTGACTATAGAACACATTGCAACCAGGGTTGCACACCCTAGCAACCAGGCCACAAATCCAGTAGTGACCAGGTCGCAACCACTTACTAACTAGTCACGACCACATCAACCTGGTCATGTGGGGACGGCTTGGCAACATGGGCTCCGTGGAATGACCAGGTTGGTGAACAAAACATGCACTAGGGTTATGTTTAGACTTAGGGTCTCCCCTGACCTATAAACTAGTCGCTACTGTAAGCAATAGTTCTGACTAGGTTGCAACTATAGTTGCTCACTCACAACCACAAAAAAAAAAAAAAAAAAAAAAACTATAGCGATTAGTCTAGTTTTCTCCATCGGATGTCTTGTGAGTCTCCCTGCCAATCCCTGTGTTGATTTGTCAGTTGTGTGTTCACCTGGGTCTAGTTAGTCTATTCAGATGCCCTTATGTTTTCAGTTCTCTTTTGATTCATTACATATGGTCATTGTGTTCAGTCCCTATTGTTGTAATGTAATTGAATCCTAAAAGCTTGAATTTCCTGTACTATGTCCTCATACCTGTTCCTGGTTTCTTCATCTCAACAATCCTGCCTCCGCCTCACTGTCTGTGCTTAATTGGGTCCTACAACTCTTTGCCCCACACTGGGTATGGAAGATGTATGATCTTCCATGCACGGAAAAGAAGTTGTCTGCTTTGGGATCTTCCGGGTTTTTATACAGCTAGAGGATGGAAAATAAGCTCCCACCCACACGGTAGAATGCTGCGACGGAGAGATTCCGGGAAAACACTTCCTCACAGGAAAATGGAAGCTGCGTCGCAGCTCCATCCACAAGCAGTTAAAAAAAAAACAGGAAGGGATGTTAGCAGAGAGCAGCTTTCGGCCGCACATGGAATCCCAAGTGTGGACGCGTCGACTTTGACACAGACAGATGTACTATGGATGCATGTCATTGGTCCGGACAGATGTAGGGATGCGTGTCATTGGTCCAGACAGGATGTGCCGTCTGATGACATGATCTCTCCTCTCCACAGTCCACCTCCTCCATCTCTCTGGAATAATAATGCACACACACGCGCACGCAGGCAGGCGCGCACACACATGATGACAGAGACGCTGTCTGCATACTAATGCCAGTCTCCCACACAGCACAGTGGGCGAGTGTGCGAGTGTGTGCGTGTGTATATTATATTCACATCTGAACAAGGCTTTAGAGAGAGACGCGTGGCTGGTGATAGGGTGAGAGTTTCAGTCATTCGGAGTAGACGTGCTTCTCGTTCGCCTGGAAAGAGAGCCAGCTTAGGTGGCACGGGCATCTGGTTAGGATGCCTCACAAGCGTCTCCCTACTACGGAGGTCCTGGATTGAGGTCCCACTTGGAGGAGACTCCAAGGCAGATGAAGCAGGGACTAAACCTGAATTAAATTACTACTAATAATGTTGCTCTAGTCAAGCTCTCGGCTGGGGCCGTTACCCCGGAGACGCAACTACGGATAAACCGTTGAAAACAGATGGATGGATGGATGAATGGATGGATTTGCTTCATAGAAAAACAACATGCTTGTGCATTTTACATGCGCATAACAGAGACGAGTGTTGATGCTCTCATGCTGAGCTGCGTGGGTGTGATATGCGCTCAGTTCACTCATCATTCACTTCAGCCTGTGTGTGTGTGTGTGTGTGTGTGTGTGTGTGTGTGTGTGTGTGTGTGTGTGTGTGTGTGTGTGTGTGTGTGTGTGTGTGTGTGTGTGTAAGCATGCATGTGGCCAAGTGATAACATTTCTCCCCGACGAGGTCTGTGTTGAATCCGTGTGACGTCTCCCCCTCAGGTTGTCTGTTATTCTGGGGGTAGAGAGAGGCGGGCGGCCTCATAAGAAATGCAATGGGATCCCATTCAGCGACCTAGAACCAATTTACCCTTCACTAATCTGCTGCTCTGCCGTGTATGGGCCTTTTAGCTGTCTCGGTGTGGGGGAGGAGAGAGAGAGAGGCCTTTTTTGTCTCCGGAAAAAAAAATGCTGGCCGCCAAACAGACATATAATGTAAAGCTTCCTTTATACCAGCCGTGTGTGTGTCTTCCGAAAATAGCTGATTTACAAGCTCACATTGTGTACGTTAGGTATAATATGTCTTCAAACATGTTGACAAAAAATGGGCTTAGGTAATGCCCTGAGAGTGTACAAATGGAAACAAATGGACCCTCTATCAGGTTCCTTCGGTATGATCAAGAGTTAAATTAACGTTAATTATCATGATACCGATATATATGACCAAATAAGGGTCGATACCAATACAACCAGTGTTGTAGTGGGACTTTTAGTGGGGGGACGTCTCTTAAAGGGGGATTCCACTCATTTTCATTTTTTTTTCTGAGAGTGTACAAATGTGAACCAAATGGACCCTAGCGGGTACTGCATCCATTTGTACACTCTCAGAAAAAGGAAACTCATTAACCTTTTTAGCATGCACACACAACATCTCTAAGGTATATTAATGACATAGCAAAATGGAAGTGGAATTCCCCTTTAAGACACGCGCATGCACACTTGCATTTGCATGCGCATTTGCGTGCACCTGCGCAACACACAGAGACACGCTATTAAAACAAGTATAGCATATTGAGAAAGAAACTAGTATTGTGGCATCTTTACTAAAGACAGAGCACTGTATTCTAGTAAGTCTACAACCTGTGGATGCTCTAAATGTCAGCGTCTGTCGTACTGAATGACGACAAACCACACCGTATGTTGTGCTGTAAAATTTCTGAACCACATGGGGGGCCACACTAGGCACGTTTCCATAAGCCCTCTTTTTGCGCAAAAACGGCTCTTGCGAAGAGAATGTTGAATGGAAACACTTCAAAATGCGAATAAGTTTCCATTTTGCGCAAAAATATTTTCTCGCTGAAAGGTGCCGTATTTTGGAGCGTATCGAAAGAGTCTAATGCGCAAATGAGGTATGGAAACGGCTTGCGAAAATACTTTGTATGTATTGAAAAGCACTGGCACGCATTATAGCGCATTTGAAGAGTTCTGGTCTGCCGATGAGAGCATTGTTATTTGTTAATATAAGTTACCGGGTATATTTCTACAAAACCGCTCAAAACGGACGAGGGCCGTGCGCACAGAGACATCCAAGCCAAGGGGACACGTACATGGCCAAAACGTTCAGACACCCATCGCGTTTGTTCATGAAAATATATTCCTATATTTACAGTAGGCTATCTGTATCATCATGCATGATAGCTAAGACACGCAAGTGATAACAGACATAAACAGCTGTTTTACATGACCGGGCTCTGCCCTTATAGATATTATTCCGTTAATAATGTTCAAAACTTTTTTCCTCGCACATGTCACGCTGCAGATAACATGATGTAGTCTACAATATCACAAAGTAGACACACCAAATCAGTAGCCTAGGCTACCGAGTCTCACAAGCGCTCCGGTTCAGGAAAACGGTGAGTTGTGTAGATTATGTATTAGGATTGTAGGCTATATTAATTATTGTTTTTGCAACTAGCAGAACAGCCTCTGCACAGCACAACGGACCTATAGGTCAATAGGAATAAAGCAGGCAGTCCGTGTGTAAAGCCTAAATTAATTTCAAAAATAAAAATATATGTAAAATAATAACCATATCACGTTATTGGCAAAACTGTACCAGCTATTGCTTGTTTCATGAACCTATTTTGTTTTCCCTAGACTCCCACTAGTCGCATTTCCTCAGTTAATGGAAACAGCGGACAATTCGCTCTTCTTTTTTCGACTTCACTAACATACTCTTCCTATTTTCGCAAAGGTTTTATGGAAATGTGGCTACTGTCGTCGTAAAAGAATTAACAACCGCCTGTGGGCTTTACAGCACTTTGGCGTGCCAATTATGCTATATATCGTATATGTTTTCACTTTCGTACTATTGACAATAAATACATGAATAATTGGGTGTACCGTAAATTGTGCTGCAAACAAACACTCAAGTGAATCTCAACCCGCACAGCAATGGTTGGTATAGCCGACCAGTGGCTGTGATTCAAAGAAAACAGGGAGGACAAAAATATGCAGTAATATAGAGGATATAGAATAATATGCAAGTCAGGGAGTGCTTAACGGAATTGTCAGACATCAAGATGCTTGCTTAGCTTTGAATAATAGGACAAGCACAGGTGTTGATTTCATCGACTATGAAAGATTATGTCAAAGAATCACTGTCTTTTTGTCACTACTGAAAACTTAATAAAAAGCTACGATGACTATATATCCTATAAAGACCCAACAAAATGCCACTGCAGAGAGGGTGAGACGTGCATACAGCCAATGTATTCTCAAAGGACTTGATGAGATAAAGTAGACCTTTGAGCTCACACCATTTCTTATAAGAGTGTGCATCGTAGCTGGGCTGCATCAAGGCCACTGTGAGATACCAGGTTTTCCATATAGTTGTGGAAAAGTACAGAGAGGGCAGAATTCTCCGGGACAGACACGAGAGAGCTGGTCCGTGCTACGATCGAGGACCGCCCCGGCTAAAGAGCTGATATAATGCGAATCTTGGTTTGTGGTATAACAGGTCGTATCTGCTTTTAATCATATCCATTTGCTGTTCATATTCCTATCATGAAAGGGTTACACTCAGTCCGATTATATAATCAATAAATATGTGTAGGTCCCACAGAAGTTACGTCTATCTCTATAGCCTCTTATTGGACTTTAAAGGTGGTTGAACCTATACTGGATGCATCAGACTTAGAATCCATTATGCACACACAGATGTGGCACACGCACAGTCCCAGATGACATTGCCACGCGTGCATGCGCGCTCACGCACGCACACGCACACACACACACACAAACACACACACACACACACACACACACACACACAAACACAAACATACAAGTGGAAGAGGGGAGAGAGAGAGAGAGCACACACTAGGTAAAGCCTTCTTCTTATCTATAATGTATGTGCGATGTCTGGGCCTTTGACAACAAACCCAGAGACCTGCCATCCCATATGCCTCACTAGAACAACAACAACAACAACAACAACAACAACAACATGGCTTATAGACTGTTGTTGTGTTGTGCCATTTAGAAACAAAATGTGTATTACAAGCAACTGTACTGTATAAACTATATGGGGGCAGTGTGCCCCATACACAAAGGTTATGCCTCCCAGACATGGCAGCTCCAGACAGGTTCTAGGTGCTATGTCCCACCATACGCGCCCACACAATTTTATATGGTGTGGGGTTTTTTTGCCACATTTTCTCAATTTGCCCTTTTGCTCTATGGGTCCTATTGCTCTATGGGCTCCATTTTCGTTACATGCTAAACCCCTTATCCCAAACCCCTTATACAAAAACGCCTTATCCCTTTTTACTATTTTTAAAAACTTTTGGGGAGAGTTCAATGTGCCAATCTATTGGCACGTTGTGAGCATGTAGACTGGCCATTTGAACTATTGAAAAATGTTTTTTTTAAATAGTTTAAAAAGGCAAAGAAGTTAAGGGATAAGGGGTTCAGCAGTAACGAAAATCTAGGCCTATGGCTGCAGTCCATTATGCCAAGCCTATTCAACACAATCTCAGTAAACCGCAAGCAACCGACACAACCAACCTCTAATCATGTATTTTAATTGTGCTAAGAGAGAGAGAGAGAGAGAAAACACACAGGCAGCAACATCCAAAACAAGAACAGAATCATAAAACCACCAGTGTCCTGCCAGCCCCTGGCTGCACATACAAAGAAGAAAACTGTAGTGTACATTTTTAAAAAGCAGAGTAATGTCATGGTGCCTTCTTAGCAATCATGACACACAGTTGTAGTAAGTAGGAGTTCAGTGCCCAGTCTTCCCAGTGCCCACTAAAACTGTGACCAGATCCAAACTGTTCATTTGAGGGGCATAGCTAACCCTAATGAAAACAGAGCTAATGAAGTTATTAATATCAGGATTTCAATTCAAATATAGATACTATTATAGCATTTGTCACTGACACCTGTCAGTCACAATGTGGGACAGGGTCTCAATATGAACACTGATGGCTGTCTCAATATTTTTGGCGCTTGGAAAATTTGGAATGAGAGACTGTTCCTGGTGAAGACTCGGGGACTTCTGGTCATCCTACAAACTGCATAATGGTAATGAAATAAAACATTCACTCACCATCTTTACACCAAGAAGCAGGCAAAACGTGCAGCATCTCTGGCAACGCTGTATTCCAAACCAGTGTTTATTGTAGCTCCTGAATAATGTCCTCTCGTCGTCATGTTCAACTCCATGTATCAGGTATAGGATTCGCATTGCTATCATGCGGGGCAACTGCAACTAGAGGCTGCATGACCACAAACCTGAATTTTGTATCGTTATGGGATGTGACCTGCCTCCCTGTTCTGTCACTGTGCTGCTTGGAAAAACTAAAAACCAGCCGCCATGCTAAACAAACTAGTGCAATACTACAGCGGGTTGGTTCAAAGCATGTCAGGTGATGTAGGCCGCTCGCTCGTTACGTAAATAACGTAAAGTGTACGATATGTACGTAACTTTACCTAATGACACAATGCATCACCGTTCACGGGGTTTTAACATAGTTAGGGAAATATATGAAAATCTGGGAATAAATTCGTTACCAAGCAAACTCTTCACCAATGTGTTTCTAAAGGTGTCTAATAACATCTCCTAAAAAGTTGAAATTCAACTCCTGTGGGAAACCTAATAAAAAACTGCACAAAGTTGGTGTACCAATAGGCGATTTTCTAAAATTCGGAAATGTTTAATTTGGCTTTAAGTTACTTGTGAGGAGTCAAACTAGGGGTTTTTCATCATTCTGAGTTCATTTATAGCATTTGTTTTTCACTACAACCATTCTTTAGTGGAAAAACTGGCCCACACCTCATTACATTTACATAAACTTGTATTTTATTACAATTCGTTTAACATTAGTCAGAGCAAACAGTGATTCCATCCTGTGGAATGCTTTATGAGTCAATGTGTGAATATACATCCTCAACAGTGTTGGGCAGTAACTAATTACTGTAATATTATTCCTTTTTCCAGCAAGTAAACATATTACTCTGCCAAAATATGTAATAAGTAATATGTTACTCTGTCAAAACATGTCTAGTTACTCTTACTCTCTTTTACCGCTTTTGAGCTTGTTGTTGCATGTGAAAATAGAACAGATTTACAAGGTAGCAACAGATAATAACAGAGATCCATGGTAGTTAGTAGATCATGACCTACTCTACAAATTAACACAGTTCAGTAAACAGATTGTGTTGTACATTTCTATTCCCTTGCGTGTGTGTGGGTGTGGGTGGGTAGGGAGGAAAGTAACATGTAATATTTAAAATCTAGTAATAAGTATAGTATTACTTTTTCTAAGGGGTCATAAGTAAAGTAAAGATATTACTCTCCTAAGTAATATTGCCCAACACTGATCCTCAATGCCTTCATCATGAATAGCATTCTTATATTATTATTATATACCGGTATTCTTAATAGCAGGTAATGCCTTGACAGACTTCACAAGCTGAGATCCACTTGACGTCATTCTTCTTAAAGCTGCATCGTTGGCTGCTGCAATCTCCATGGCAATTGCAGCTTGCAAACTGGAGCAGCTCTTCAGGAGCCATTGGGAACTGGAACTGGCTCATAACCATGAACACCAACTACCTATCCATGGTTACTGGGGTCCAGAGACATGCTCTGTAGAAGGAGCTAGTTCCGAGTCTGTAGGTAGGCACGGAGCAAATAGAGTCTCCAGTGGTAGAGTCTCCAGTTTGTTCATCTCAGCCGCTGCCTTGTGTGAGAAGTTGCTGTATCGAACCTCACCCAGAGTAGTCCCTAGTATATGTAAAGGAAGATCGATGTACCAGCCTTAATCACTGTATATACTGTATGTCCCCTGCCCAAAACCTGAAGAAGAATGCACTTGAAGGTTTGTTTCATTCAATATAGAAAAAAACATTGATATAAATATTGGTATTATTACCTGTCAAACAGAGTTGTTTTACCATGACCAGCGATAGCAGAGACCATATCACACAAGGCGTGCCAGAAAACCAGGTAACCTCTCTGTTTTTCAGTGAGAGCTTCTCGAATCCAGGTGACATCATAAGAGCCATTTGATGCCGTGAAGAAGAGTGGGTGTTTGGTGCCTGGGCTATGCACTAACATTACAGTACGTCTGTGTCAACTGCCCGAACCAGAAAATATAATATATGCAATGCATGTCCAACTATGTGAAAATACGTAAAACTAGTCAAAGCTCTTACTTTTAAGAGAGTCATAGCTAATAAAAGTATGTATGTTACTGACAAGGCAGACAATTGCTCTCACAACTAAATTGTCAGCATCAGTGTCACTTGGCTCCATAGTGATGTTAAGCTTCCAAAATGTTTAAGAGAGGAGGTGAATGAGCTGACTGTTTTTCTGGCATTTGTTCAAGAAATTTGCTTTTGGTGTTCAGTGTATGAGATCTGGTGGTTGATGGTGGATGGCTTCTCTATATGGTGAGAACAAGGTCGGACTTGGCAGGAGATTGCCACCAGTGACCTAAGCTACTTGCAGCATCTTGCCCGGAACTCTCATCATTGTGGTCTTTGATGGTTACAACTTGCCAAAAGATCATGATCACATCCGCCATAGCAAGAAGTCATGCTATGATGTCCAGATTCAACCAGATCTGATACACTGGGCACCAAGAGCAAAGTTCTTGGACAACTGCCACAAAAAGAGTCAGCTCATTCACCTCCTTTCTTCAATATTTGGAAGCTTAACATCAACGTGGAGCCGACTGACAATGATGCCGACACTTTAATTGTGAGAGAGCCATTTTCTGCTGCTACAGGTGGCTCTTTGGAAAGGTGGAGCTTTGACTAGTTTTATATATTTTATTATTTTTGCATAGTTGGGCATGCATTGCATATATTATTATATTTTCAGGTCCAGGCACTTGACATATGGTAATGTTGGTGCACCATGGCCCAGGCACCAAACACATGACATCAAGGGCTCTATGATGTCAGGAGGATTCGAGAAGCTCTCACTGAAAAACAGAGATGCTACCTGGTTTTCTGTCAAGCCTTCACTGGGTGTGATATGGTCTCTGCTATCGTTGGTCATGGTCAGTGGTCAGCAACCTGCGGCTCAGGAGCCGCATGCGGCTCCAGAACACAGCCCTAGTGGCTCAGTGGCTGTAGCATTATTACATACGCACACTGGGGTGATCCACACCAAAATAATATAAACATTTCAGTCACCCAAAACGCGCTGCGCCGTCTGACAGTTGCCAGTTAATGTAGCACAGTTATCAGAGGTGGAGCTTTCAATCTGAACCACCCATTTTCAAAGGTTTACTCAGTTTACTTTGTCATTAATATACCTTAGAGATGTTGTGTGGACTAGAAATGGAGTTCTGTAAAACTCCTTTATTTTTTTATTTTTTTTTTTAGAAACTCCATTTCTGGAGAAAGGTTGTGTTTCACCATGTTAATGATTTTTCTTTGAGGACCTTTTTTTCTGAGAGTGTGCAAATGGAACCAAATGGACCCGCCAGGGTCCATTTGGTTCAGATTTGCACACTCTCAGGAAAAAAATAAATAAATAAAATGCGGCTCCAGACAGATTTTGAATTTAATTTTGGGTCGAAAATGGCTTTTTCAACATCTTGGGTTGCCGACCCCTGGTCAAACAATTCTATTTGACAGGTACTCATACTAATATTTTGGGCTGGTACTGTGATCTTCCTCTACATGTACCAGGTACTACTCTGGGTGAAGTTCGATACAGCAACTTCTCATGCAAGGCAACGGCTGGGATGATCAAACTGAGAATCTACAGAGTGCCTCAGCACAATATTCGCTCCGTGCCTACCTACAGACTTGTGACTGGCTCCTTCTACAGAGCATGTCTCCGGACCGGATGGACAGTTCCAGTTCCAACTCTGGACCCCATGGCTCCTGAAGAGCTGCTCCAGTTTGCAAGCTGCAATTGCCAGGGAGATTGCAGCAGTCAACGATGCAGCTTCAGGAATAATGACGTCAAGTGCATCTCAGCTTGTGAAGTCTGTCAAGGCATTACCTGATATTAAGAATATATACATATATAAGAATGCTATTCATGATGAAGGCATTGAGGATGAATATTCACGCATTGACTCATAAAGCATTCCACACAGTGAAATCACTGTTTTCTCTGACCAATGTTAAACGAATTGTAATAAACACAACTTCATGTAAATATAATAAGGTGTGGGGCAGTTTTTCCACTAAGGAAAGGTTGTACTGTAAAACAAATGCTATAAATGAACTCAGAATGATGAAAAACCCCTAGTTTGACTCCTCACAAGTAACTTGAGGCCAAATTAAACATTTCCGAATTTTAGAAAATCGCCTATTGGTACACCAACTTTGTGCAGTTTTTTATTAGGTTTCCCACAGGAGTTGAATTTCAACTTTTTAGGAGATGTTATTAGACACCTTTAGAAACACATTGGTGAAGAGTTTGCTTGGTAACGAATTTATTCCCAGATATGCCAAATATCTGGTAAAATTCCCTTACTATGAGGCTTTCATGCTTAGTCCTACTACACCAGCCATGTGTAGGACTCACAGGTGATACAATCATTGAATCTGGTCACTCATGTGACCAGAACGCTGGCTTCTGATTGGAGCATTCATTCAAGCCATGTAATAATGTTAACTGATATTGTAATATTTTATGACCACCCAATCATTTCAGAGAAATGAATTTTATTTATTGATAGTGGGGGAAATGGAAAAATATACATTTTGGTCCAAAACTGCTTGGGGATGCTTGGGTGGATTTTGGGGAGTGCTAGTAGCCTACCCCAGGTAAAGAGGACTTCCATAGATCTTTAAAGGAATAGTTCAGTTTTTTAATTTTTATTTTTATTTTTTTTTTTTACTTAAGTTGGTGTCAACTGTAGCCTATTTACCGATTGCCAGAGTCCCATGGTGGGAGTTCTGCACTGGTTTTGGTGAAATATGTAAACCTAGTTTTGGTCATTTTGTGGGGGCACATGGGGCCACCACACTCTAAGAGGCACCCGAAATGGAACATTCTACAAGAGTATAGTTTCACACTCAATTAGTCCACAGGACAAGAGACTCTCAGAGAGGATACACACAGGTCATTGTGTGTGTGTGTGTGTGTGTGTGTGTGTGTGTGTGTGTGTGTGTGTGTGTGTGTGTGTGTGTGTGTGTGTGTGTGTGTGTGTGTGTGTGTGTGTGTGTGTGTGTGTGTGTGTTTGTGTGTGTGTGTCAGTCATGTGGCCTCCACAAGCATCCAGTATTTAAACTATTAAGGAGGCTGTCAAGTGACTGAGGTGGCTGACGGACGTGTCCGAGAGATAACTAACTGCATTCATTAGAGTAGAAAACAGGAGCAGGGAAGGATTATCCAACGGGCACGTTGGGCCCAGGCCCAGGGGCCCCTGAGCTAGGGGGGCCCATGAGTCTCCGCGTGATCACTAAGAGGCTCAAGCTCAGGGCCCACCCAAAAAAGGGGTAAAAGTGAATAATAATGGTGCATACGGTCCTTATTAAGAATGGGTTTACTAATTTTGTCACTAAAATAGCCCCAAATGTCCTAAACCATCATGCCGCCGCGCCGAGCAGAAAAATCCTCCGGTGTAGGAGGGCCCTTTGGCTGGTGGCGGCCCAGGGGCCCTTCATTTCATAATCCGCCTATGAACAGGAGGGCGAAATCAGGTCACGACCATGGCACAGGTTGCAACCCTTTTTTTTAAAAAAATTGCGACGTCTTTCAAAAGGACACGACAGATGCTATACCAGTCACAACCTTTTTCCATGTGCACCGACCTTTTTAGAAAAAGGCCGAGAGGGAGGGGTACTCCCCCCTCCCCGGACCTTTTTCTAAATCGGTCACATTCCTACATTCCTAAAACGGTCCCGACCTTTTTAAAAAGCAAGTGTGAAACTCATTAGGATGGCATCACAGCCTTTCAAAAATACATAGTAGGGGCTCCATTTTCGTTACCGCTAAACCCCTTATCCATTAACTTCTTTGCCTTTTTAAACTATTTTAAAAAACATTTATCAGTAGTTCAAATGGCCAGTCTACAAGCTCACAACGTGTTAACAGATTGACAAGTATTCCAAAACGTTTTTCAAAATAGTAAAAACGAAATAAGGGATTTGGAATAAGGGGTTTAGCATGTAAGGAAAATGGAGCCCTAGATCTTTTGTTTACTAAAACTAGACTATCGATAACTTGGTGACTAAAATATGTCTATAAAACTAAATGAAGTTTCATTCCAAAGTTCATGGTTTATTGCTTCCACCTTGTGTGGTTGGTCACTGTGGTGGTGTGTTAATCTGATTACACCGCGTTCCAAATTATTATGCAAATCATGTTTTTGTTTGATTTTCCAACATATTTGATGCAAATGATGATCAGCATAATTTTCAAGTCATTAGCTGTCAATTTTTATTTCAAATGTTATTGAACAAACCTACTAATGAAAACAGAATTTAGATAATAAATTAAAAACTTGGAACAGTGCATTTCGCACTGTTCCAGATTATTATGCACATCATAGTTTCAAGACATTTTCTAGTTTGTAAAGAACTGAAAATAGTAATTTATTGAATTCATAGCAATAATGAGGTCATATGTACTGGGAAAAAAAGCTATTTCAATCCATAACATCTTAACAGGTCAAGTTACATGCTAACATAGGACCCCTTGTTTGATAGCAGCTTGCGTCCATCAAACTTGTGAGTTTATGGAGAGTTTCTGCTTGAATGTCTTTGCAGGATGTCAGAACAGCCTCCCAGAGTTGCTAATTGGATGTGAACTGCCTCCCACCCTCATACTGTACATGAAGACCATTTTTCAAAACAGTCTTGTTCACTGATGAGTGCCGTGCAACCCTGGATGGTCCAGATGGATGGAGTAGTGGATGGTTGGTGCATGGCCACCATGTCCCAACAAGGCTGTGACGTCAGCAAGGAGGTGGCGGAGTCATGTTTTGGGCCGGAGTCCTAGGGAAAGACCTGGTCGGCCCCTTTAGATCTTTCGCTCGAGGATGCTCCACACATTCTCAATAGGATTGAGGTCAGGGGGAGGGGGGGATGGGGGCCACACCATGTTTTTTTTCCCCCCTTTTATGCCCATAGCTGCCAATGAAGCTGAGGTATTCCTTGCAGCATGAGATGGTGCATTGTCGTGCTTGAAGATGATTTTGTTTCAGAAAGCATGATTCTTTGCTTTTGTACAGTGGAAGAAAGTGGTCAGTCAGAAACTCAACATACTCTGCAGAAGTCATTTTCACACCTTCAGGGACCCTAAAGGGGCCAACCAGATCTTCCCCTAGGATTTCGGCCCAGAACATGACTCCGCCACCTACTTGCTGACGTCGCAGCCTTATTGGACGGCACTCATCAGTGAACAAGACGGTTTGAAAATTGGTCTTCATGTACAGTAAGAGGGTGGAAGGCAGTTCACATCCAAGCAGCAACTCTGGGAGGCTGTTCTGACATCCTGCAAAGACATTCAAGCAGAAACTCTCCATAAACTCACAAGTTTGATGGACGCAAGCTGCTATCAAACAAGGGGTCCCATGTTAACATGTAACTGGACCTGTTAACATGTTTTGGATTGAAATAGCTTTTTTCCCAGTACATATGACCTCATTATTGCTATGAATTCAACAAATTACTATTTTCAGTTCTTTACAAACTAGAAAATGTCTTGAAACTATGATGTGCATAATAATTTGGAACAGAGCTTTTTAAGTTTTTAATTTATTTTCTAAATTCTGTTTTCATTAGGAGGTTTGTTCAATAACATTTGAAATAAGAATTGACAGCTAATGAATTGAAAATTATGCTGATCATCATTTGCATCAAATATGTTGGAAAATCAAACAAAAACATGATTTGCATAATAATTTGGAACGCGGTGTAAACTGAACAGTGTTATATATGTAGTGAGAGTTGTGAGAGTGGTTTGTTTAAGGAAGTGCATTTGGTGAATCACCTCAAGATTGGGGAAATGAAAATGTGTAGACTATGCACTAGTGACAATAAGCGTGGACAACTCAAATTGAACCTTACCTTACCTCATTCTGCCAAGGCACCATACTTTCTCCCTGTTTACATGCTTTTTCCCCCAAACCACTTCCTGTCCCCTCTGTTTATTAAAACATTTATTCAGCCCTTTTGAACGCATTAATTGCATGAACTATTCAGTGATATACGTTCTGCCTATTCAGGCAAAAAACAAATAGGCCAAAAAACGCAATTTTAGCCAAATATTTTCTGCAGTCGAATATTTGGTGCATCACTAATATGTCTTGTCTAAAAGATTAGGCCATGCATGTCTAAAGTACACCTACTAAATATTGAAAATGATTCTGTGTACACAGTGAAATCTTTGTGTAGACTCATTTAACCCTTGAGGCTGTACACTGCGAACCAAATGATCCCTTTATACGGTCACTACAGGGCTGGACTGGGACAACAATTCAGCCTGGTCATTTTTCGTGCAAATTTTGGCCCAGACTGGCCCACAACCGTCGTGCAGATAGCAGAAACTCTACCCCATGCTCTGTCAGCACACACAGACAAACACAGCCATAATAACAGCACTTTTACAGAACAACATAAATGATACAAACAAATACACCCTTTGTTGCTCTCACAAGAATGATGCTGGCAAACATATCCAAGATCGAATAGGGTTTATTTGTCAATCACTGACACGGGTACAATACAGGCCTGATACAGGACTGTCAAAAACAACACAAAACAAAAATAGCGCCCCCTAGCACCCCACAACGGTTGCGGCTCCCGGTACTCAGTATGCCCAGTCCGACCCTGACACACTCATACTGATCACCAGGATAGGAAGAAACATTTGTCACGAGGGGCAAAGATCCTTTCCACAGATAACAAAAAATAAACTTAGAACCTTCCATATACCCACCAACAGGGGCAGCAGTGCGTTCGTCCCATGTGTTGCACATTTGGGGTCAAAACCACTTAGTCAGCTTTCTTTTCTTTTTTTTCCACACAGCACTTGAGATTGTTTCCTAATAGTACGGTTTACAGGGCCAATTTCTGGAGGCCTGCGCATGCATCTGGACATGTTTCCATTTTAAACGTATCATTAAGAGCCCTGCTCTGCTCTGCTCCGCGTTCACTAGAGACGCTCACTAGAATATCTCACAGCGAGCGGAGCGTTTGTGTGTGTGTGTGTGTGTGTGTGTGTGTGTGTGTGTGTGTGTGTGTGTGTGTGTGTGTGTGTGTGCGTGTGTGTGTGTGTGTGTGTGTGTGTGTGCGTGTGTGTGTGTGTGTGTGGCAACGTCAGTGTTTCCCATCCACAGAACCACATGACATGAGGCTGCACTTCAACGCGAGACGGGAGGGGAGGAGGAGGAGCAGCACTGACTCTGAGAACAACCACTGTAATAGTCCACTTGCCAGAATGTGAACCCAGGCATGTGGAGTATATCAAGGTTTAGGGGGCACGGTGGTACGGTGATTAGTGCTGTTGCCTCACAACTAGATGGTCCTGGGTTCGATTCCCGCTAGGGACGCTGTAGGTACTGGCAGTGTGTCTTCTCCTCCTGCATGCCATAGTGCCCATGTGTTTGGGGTTGGAGAAAGGGCCTTAAGGTGTGGACTATGCATGTTCTCCCCATGTACCATAGGGTACATACCCTCACAAAAACATCCAATGGTTTCTACTGCCAGTCAGGGCACCTGATGGGACAGGAACTGGTTGGAATAACGTGTTCCTTCCATAGACCATGTCCAACTAGGGAAACTCCTCCCCGTCAGATGAAAAGTAGGAAGCTTGGACTCTTCATGCATTGAAGGAAGCGTGAGGCCAGTCCGCTGCCTCCCCAGGCTGGTTTTGTAGAACAAGCAAGCCAGCACTCTTAATTAGTGGATATGTGGTGTAACAACATGGATTCCCTAAACATTCATTTGTTCGATGCAAAATTCAAGTTCAAGAGAGTGGGAGACTTGTTTTACTGTGTACAGGTGGGGCAAAAGGGCAACTAGGGGCTGAAGCCCCCTTCGATGTCTATGTGTGCACGTCCCTGCAGAAGACATCATAATCATTTAGTGGTAAAAGGCATGGAAGGGGTCTCTCCGGCTGCATCTGCTCTCACTGCCGGCTGTCACAGACCGACGCAGAAAATAATTAGGCCTCTGTGATAATCCTGATGCCTCCATTTAGACCGAGTCTCCCTGGTCCTGTTCATTAGGAACCAGAGAGAGAGAGAGAGAGAGAGAGAGAGAGAGAGAGAGAGGTCAAATGTTCAGCAGGCCCATTAGCCGGTAGGCAGTTTTACTGAGGTTAAGATGAAGTTTAGGCATAGTTTTACTGAGGGTAGGATTAGGTTTAGGCATAGTTTTACTGGGGGTAGGATTAGGTTTAGGCATAGTTTTACTGATGGTAGGATTAGGTTTAGGCATAGTTTTACCGAGGGTATAGGATTAGGTTTAGGCAGTTTTACTGAGGTTAGGTTTTAACCAACCTGTTTTTAATTGTTCCTTAAGTGAAAAATCCCTAATAATACTAAAACCGTCTTAACCCTTAGGTGTGAAAATGGCTTAAAGGGGAATTGCACACCAAAACTTTTTTTTATCTTTATTTGCACTTAATTTGTTAGAAAAAAGTGGTCCAGGTGTTATTGTGTGAAAACACTCCTTAATGGCTGTTTCCCCTCTCCCAAAATAGGCTTATAATGGGGCTAATGGGTCAAATGCAAGTTCACCTATATACATCGCTCCAAAATGCAATTTTCTGCTATATATTGCCTCCCCACCATGTCAGTAGTGAGTTAACACTCACACTTTCACTTTCACTTTCGTTTCAGCAGTGGTTCAGACATAAACCATGTGCCACGCCCCCACCTTTTGAGACAGTTGAATCACTGCTGTATCAAAAGTGAAAGTGAAAGTGTGAGTGTTAACTCTCTACTGACATGGTGGGGAGACAATATATAGCAGAAATTTTCATTCTGGAGCGATGTATATAGGTGAACTTGCATTTGACCCATTAGCCCCATTATAAGCTTATTTTCGGAGAGGGGAAACAGGCATTAAGGAGTGTTTTCACAAAATAACACCTGGACCACTTTTTTCTAACAGATTAAGTGCAAATAAAGATAAAAAAAAAAGTTTTGGTGTGCAATTCCCCTTTAAAGGAAGTTCATGTTTTAGGTATTAGAGAAAGTAAAAGATGAGTGATAATTGTTTTTCATTTGTTGCTTTCTTTAGTTTTAGGGATTTTAGCTGTTTGACAGGGGGTGGGGGCATTCGAACATGGTCCTGAATACGTATTTGTTTATGTATTTGTTAACGTTTTAAGGTGATTTATTTTTTTATTATCTACTACAGTGCTGAACACCCCCAGGAATTTATAACTGGCCAGGACAGTTCACAGGATCTGCTGAATGTGAAGGAGGCAGCACACCACACTGCACTCTACCCTGTATAATAGGCTCAACATGGCAGTAGATCCTGTAATCTTTTGTGGCCAGATGTAATTTCCTGGGGTTTATTAGGAGTGTAGTAGATAAAGATAGATTTAAAAAAGAAAAAAAAAGAAATCGCTTTAAAAGTTTGTAAACAAATATGTATTTATGATCAGGTTCCAATGCCCCTGCCAAAAAAGCTAAAATTCCTTAAACAAAAAAAAACATGAAAATTTTATCTACAATACAGTTTATGTGATCAAAAAAGGGAGGAAAAACAGGCATGGCATCATCAAAGCATCATCATAAAAAACAGCAAGGGACACCTCGTGAATGTACCATTTTTTATTGGACTTATATAGAAATACTTAAAAAAAAACATGAAGTAGCACCATTACTTAAGTTTTACTTTTTTTTTATCATGTAGAACTTTAAATGTCAGAAAAATAAAACTCTTAATACATTTTCAAATCTTGTCTCAGCAAATATAATATTAGTATTCGACCATGAGGTTAAAGGCCCTTTATCATAAAATAAAATATACTTTGTTCTTAAACTTTGCTCAATAAAGTACATTTACGCTCAAGTAACTTCACCTACATATACATAAACAAGTGGTAAACAAATGTATTAAAATAGAAATACTAAAACTATAGTGGTGCAACAGAAAGTCTGTAATTCCCACTTGGAATCTAATTCATACAAATTTTTTAAAAAGCATAAACGGTTTCCTTTTCGATTCAACTTACTAAGTTTTTTATACATTTCAATGTTTCATAATAATATAGAATAAAATATGCTTTATATTACTGAATAAAAATATGCTGGGTGAAGCTGATTTTTGAAGACTTTTTTTGCTTGAACCTATAATATATATATATATATATATAAAAAAAAACTCCATCCCAACAGAATACTGTCAAACGCGATAATACACATTTTTTTGTGGATTTGTATTTTCGCTCCACAGTCGTGTCATAACAAAGCAATACAGTGATCATCAATGCCGTTAAGCCGGCTAGACTAAAAAATAAACAATATGTTTTTTTTTAAACCCAGCTACAAAATAACAAAAACAAACCAAAAGAAGTTCATTGAACTTAAATTAAAATATCTGTAAACATCTCTGCGATAAGAAATATAATCTTTCAAGTCAAAAAAAGAATAAAATACTTCAATCTGTATTAATGTAATTAATATTTAAAACTTTCAACTTGCGGATTACTATCATTGTTTTTTTGTTCTTTTGTTTTATACATATAATTATATGTAGGATATGTCCTGGTCATAATCCTCACTCACGCGGTAATTCTCTGAACCCAAAGCTGCAGTATCTGAGTGTTTTAGCAAGTGAAATCGATCAATAGATCAATAGTCCTGTTTGGCTGGAGAAAAAAAAAACCTCCACGTTTCCTACTAAGTCATGATCAGTATATCAATACATTCGATCGGTGAAACTGGAAGGCTCCGCTAACAGTCTACAAACTGACCTTTGACCTGGGGGGGGGGGGGGGGGGGTTGTCCAGGGGTCATCGATATGGACCAAAAGCGTGGTATAAATAAGGACTTGTCTGTGGCAGTAAAATAAAAAAAACTGTTCTTACTTTGATCATAATACCACCCGATTCCTGAATGCCATGTTATCCAGCTTTTCTATGGAATGTGTTGTTTACTTTGATGCGGTGTGTGTGTGTGTGTGTGTGTGTGTGTGTGTGTGTGTGTGTGTGTGTGTGTGTGTGTGTCTTCAAGATAGATAGATAGATAGATCGATAGATGCTAGTTAGTGGTTCTCGAATCTCATATATTTGCAAGGACTTAACTCAGAGTGTGGAAATACATGCAACCAAGTAGACCTGTTAAGGGTCCATTTGGTTCTTTTTTTTTCCCAAACACTCGGGGGCATAGCTGTTAGTTAAAGTGTTTCTGGGTGTATTTATTTTGTATGTCAAAACATGTCCATCACAATCCAACATGGCGATGACCCCTGGTTTACAACATGATCTGCGGGGGGGTTGGGGGTCCCTGGGTCACTCTGACCTGGGGTGGGGTGGGGGTCCCTGGGTCACTCTGACCTGGGGTGGGGTGGGGGTCCCTGGGTCAAGACACCACCGCGTCTCGTTACTTCATAAATATCGTGTTTACAATTCACTAGAACTACCGATTACTATGCTGTAATATTTAAAACATGCATTTTTAGATGTTGAAAATATTTTCCCAAAGCTACAGTACATTATTAAAAAAACAAATAAAAAATTATGATGGAGCCCTGACAAGGGGTTGTCGGTCCCTTCGTTTTTTCTTCTTTTTTTGGGATACTGCAGCCTCATACATACATCCTGTACATACATTACATATGTATATTTATGTACACGCACTTCGCATCGCACAGACGATATCATTTTCCCCGGTAATGCAGTGCGTTTTTCATGTCTTGTCGTCTCGTCTGTTTGTGGCGGTCGGTCGCGGAGGGCCTTGTTATAAAAAAATAAAATAAAAACAGTCAAAAAGAGAAGAGAACACACAGCATCTCTGCGATCTCACTCTCCTTACGATCGTCAGCAGGGACGTGCAGAGAGTGCTCGAGGGGCAGGGGGCTGAAATCCCGCGAGAGGGCGCTTTTTGGACAGAAACGGCTGATCTACAAGCTCACAACGTGTCGTGTTGAGAGATGCAACCCAGCACTCATGAGATGTGATGTAACAAATTTGTTCAATACAAGTTCAGGACACTGGATGGTGCCTTCCAGCATGGCATGGAAAAGTAAGGATTGACATTTCATTCACCGTGTGTGTGGTAAACTGAAACTCGTGCATGGTCTGGAAAGGGGGGAGGGTCATGTTTTGCCGATGGGGTAAAAAGGGGCATGGGGGAACTGCACGTCCCTGGTCATCATTTAGGAAAAGATCCATCACACAGGCAATTTCGCTTTCCTGTTAAAGCAGTATGTCATGTCTTGTCTGTTTGGGCAACGACAGTCAAAAAAGAGAGAGAGAACAACAACAGCACCGCAATCTCTCTCGCCGTCGTCGTTTTTGTTTTTTTGTTTTACGAAAAGATCCGTATGGCCTGAGTGACAGCGGCGTGGCACACGGGGCACCGGGGGGTGTCGTCCGCTCCGCCGCTGCTGCCCTGCTGGCAGATGCGGTTGGCGCACTCCATGCAGAACAGGTTGTGGCCGCAGGGCACCAGCGCGGCCGTCACCTCGCTCTCGAAGCACACGGAGCAGTCGCGGCTGCCCTTGCGCGACGTGGAGGAGCTGGACGAGGCCGAGGAGGCGGTGGAGGAGGCCGACGAGGAGTCGCAGCAGAGCGGGGCGACCACGAGGGGCAGGAGCGTCCCGCCTCCGCTCCCTCCTCCCGCCACGTGGTGGGAAGATGGAGCCGAAGCGGCGAAGCCCATGATGCCCAGGTCGCTGCTGCTGCCGCCTCCTCGCACCCGCCGGGCGAGGTGGTGATGATGCTCGAGCGGAGGAGGAGGAGAGAGTCTGGACTGCGAGGGGAGGAGAGCAGGCGCCGCCACCCTCCTGTGATGGTTGGCGTTCATGACCACCGAAGAAGAGGCGTTGTTGTTGTTGGCGTTCATGGGGAACAGCATGGCGGAGGTGGGCGAGCCTCCCGCCGAGGAGGAGTTGGAGGAGGGCGGGGAGGGCGACGAGGGCGAGGAGGAGGACCACAGCAGGTGGTGGTTGTGGTGGGGCGGCTGCTGCTGCTGCTGCTGCTGCTGGGGGAGTGGGAGCGGCGGCGCCGGCGTGGGGTCGAACCCCGGCGATCCAGACGTGGGCGAGGCCGAGGAGGAGGAGGAGGACGAGGAGGAGGAGTCGTAGCAGGAGGTCAGGTGGTGGTGGTGGTGGTGGTGGTCGACCACGCAGCAGTCGGGCGACGAGATGACCTCGCTCACCCCGTAGACGAAGCCGCCCGTGTTGGCGTTCACCACGTTGTTGTTGTTGTTGTTGTTGCCGTTGGTGGTGTAGCTGAGGGCGGGGCTGGGCGGGCTGTAGTCGCCCATGCCGCGCGTCGAGCCGCCGCCGTTGCCGAAGTACGAGTCCGTGGTGGAGGAGGCGGAGCCCAGCGACGAGGACGAGTCGTTGCGGTAGTTGGAGAAGGGCTTGCGCGGCGTCGGGACGGCCGTGGATCCTCCGCCGGGCTTGTTGTTGGACCACAGCGTGCAGGCGTGGTGGTTGGCGCTGCCGCCGTGCAGCAGGTCGAAGCCCACGTCCGTGCCGTTGGCGTGGAAGTCGTTCTCGTCCCGCAGGACGTCCACGCCGCCGACGCCGCCCATGCCGCCCGAGCCCACGCCGCCCGCGCCGGTGCGCACAGCGATGTGCGCCTCGATCTCCTCGCGGGCGCGGTCCACGTTCTCCGGCATGCCCGTCACCTGACCGACAAAAGACATGGTACTGTTATTAACATTCAAAGTATGATTTCACTTAATTAAAATATTGTTGATCAGAGCCTTTTTTGGTGTCTCTGGACAACCGTGTGTCCCACAAACCTGCACTCTCCCTGCAGGGCTCTTGACTGTGGAACACATTGCCAGTGCAATGTAAGGTTGGCACCATCTATGCCCCAGAGTCCATTCCAACATTGAGCTACATACATTCTTCTTTATTAATAATTATATCTAAATCTATATAAATGTAACTAATAATTTTGTAGATCCAGTGATCTTTTGTGGCCAGATATAATTTCTTTGGTGTCTAGTAGAACTTTAGCAATTAATAAAATAATAAATCACCAAATTGTTTTAAATGAATAAATACATATTTAGGATCATGCTCGAATGCCCCAGCCCTCAGTCAGAAACAGTTAAATTTCTAAAACTATTGTACTGAACTGTTTTGAAAAGCACTATACCAATGAAGATCATATTGCATCGTATCCTATCGCATCATACCTCGAAGACAGGCTCCTTGTCACGGCTGGGCGTCACGATGTATGTGTGAGTCTGCTGTTGGATCCTCTTGATGGTGGCACCTTTAGGCCCGACAACCAGACCCACCACGCGGTACGGCACGCGCACCTGCAATTTAACAGGTTTACAATGTTGGCCATTTTAGAAGACTCACATTAAGCAGGAGCAAAACAAAACATGTCGTTACATCACATACATGAAATGAGTCATCGTGAATTATAAGTAATCTAAGAACCTAAAAAACATAACAGTGGAATATCTGTATAATTAAACTATGAATAGACACATACATGGATTAAAGGAGAATTCTGTTCATTTGCAGTTGAATAATATCCAAATAATATCCCCCCTATCCCACCATAAGAATGGGGCATGGGTTGTGGATCCAATTGACTTATTTCTATTGTTCCAAAATGCATGTATGCATGTACTGTATGTATAGCATCATGGCACATGCTGTGCTTTAGCTGTAAAGTATGAACTCTCACTCTATCTCACTCTCCATCTCACTCTCCATGGAACACATGCTAGACATGCTGTTGACATTATGTAGGAGGAGGACATACGGTATATAGCGAAAAATGGAAATAAGCGAATTTGAACAACATCCCATGGCCCATTATAAGCTTATAATGGGTTAGGGGAAATCAACCCAAATAATCAACTCCAAATAAACATAAGAAGAAAGCCTATGTCTATAGCACGTTTACAACAATTGCCATCAGCATCTAACCTGGATGGTGGTCTGGCCGGGCAGGTTGGGCGGACCAGGTACGGGTGCAGGGGTTCCGCTCCCGTTGGCTCCACCCCCGGCACTGGCGTTCTTGTTCCGCGACGCTCGGATCATAGAGAAGTGCTCGGCGGCTGAGATGATCTCGCGGCGCGCCATGGCCACGTCCTCGCGGCGGCCCGTCACCACGAACACTGGCTCCTCGCCGCGCACCGGCGTCTTGATGTACGTGTTGGTCTTCGCTCGCAGCGCCTTGATCTTACAGCCTGAAGGAAAGGTGTAAAGTAAAGGTAAGATATAATTGTATAAGGCGCCTTTCAAAACAAATGTTTACAAGGTGCTGTAACAATAAAAGATGTGTATAAACGTTCTGTACAGTACATAGATACAGACAATATGTGACCAGATTTGACTGAGGGGCTGCCATCGTTGCAACCTCCAGTTATTCACCAGGAGAAAAACTTAAAGCTAGAGTGTGGCTAGAGTCCACACAAAAGACATGTAAATATGAAATAAATGCTTAAATAAACATGGAGCTAGTTGTAATGTTAAGAGTGTGGCTAGAGTCCACACAAAAGACATGTAAATATGAAATAAATGCTTAAATAAACATGGAGCTAGTTGTAATGTTAAGAGTCCACAGGAGACACGTAAACATGAAATAAATGCTGTAATCTTAGTATCCACAGAAGTGAATCTTTCAGGCCTGTTTTCTCTACTCGCTGTTTTCTGCAAGACATCACTCTATAGGCTAAGCCATATCTCCAAAAATGGTACCTCAAACTGAACAACCAATATGTCAATTTGAAGCTAGGAATCCCTGTTTTCATATGGCATGATGACAAAATGCAAGATTTAGAAGACAAATCCAATGACAGTCCCTTTTTAGCAGTATCGACAGACTATGACCTCCTTGGGGAAAGGGGTAGTTTGTTCCATGAAGCAGGAAGGGCTGAGAATGCAAAAAGCTCTATTGCCTTTCCTTCTTAATTTCATTTTAGGAACAGTAACAAGGCCTGTTATACCTGAAGACCTATCGATAGGCGTTGACGTTTACTTTGGATGGAAATGGCAAGACGAGTAGGTGAACGTGAGGACATGACCCGACGATGATAATAATACACGCCGGGTCAAAAAAACATGCGAGGAGGTTTAAGTCGTTGCTTATATGCAACTCAAAACAGCTGGCGGTTTGTTTATTATTTTCCTCTGTGTTGAGCCGGGGGGGACGGACGGCGACTCCCACCCTTTCTTTTTAGAGAAGAATAAATTCAAACCACATGCTCTGCTCCCATCAAAACACACACACACACACACACACACACACACACACACACACACACACACACACACACACACACACAGCAGCGTTTGTGTCAAAAATAGCACTTAGGAAAAGCGACTGCTGGGTGGACAAATCTCTATTAATGTTGGCACAGAAGCGTCTATCTTATCTAGCGTTTCATCCGTTAGATTCTAAAGAGGATTATAAAGGCATGCGGGGTAAAGACTACTTTATTATTACTATCATCACAGTATTTAGCTGACATTGCTGCAAAAAAAAGTTACATTCTATCACACACCCACACGCACAAAAAGGAAGAGTGTAGGACCAGTGTAGATTTTTTAACTCTTGATAGGGTCCATTTGGTTTCATGTTGCGCTCTCAAGAGTTACATTATTATCATTACTTCACCTACAAGGAAGTCTACACGGTTATAGCATGTAAAATACTCGTCATCGTGATAAGAGTTTGCCAAGTAAAGCATGGAAATGTAAACAAAGTCTTCATCCCAACGACAACAAAGTATTCTTTGGTTTTGGATCTCTGGTGGGGCTAGAGGTCCTATAGAAACTAAGCTGATTGAAACCCACTGTCAGAAGGGGAACAGTGGAGGAATCTGTGCAGGCAGGAGAAGCAGCAGCAGTGGACTGTGCTTGTCAGAGCAGCAGAGCCACTGTAGCGCTACAGTAAGTGGGACAGTGATATAAGCTGAACAAAGACATGGAGCGGAGGAGGAGGAGGAACACACACATACACAAAAACCCAACAAGCATTAGGTTGTTTCGTATCACCCTACAATAATAATAATAACAATAAATGTCACTACTTGCCAACCCCCCCCCCCTCTCTCTCTCTATGGGGAAATGGCATCGGTGGCGAGGTTAGTAGTACAAAGGGGTATACAGCCCAGGAGAAACAAGTCAACAAATAGGCTTTCTTGGATAAATCTTGGTAGCTTTATTAATATTGATTGTAACTGTACCTCCCTGTTGTGCTTGTTCACGAGCTAGTCTTCAGTCAATCAATCAATCAATCAATGATCAGACCCTAAATCAGAACAGGATGGGAGGCATATGTTATTTACGTTTTGCTGGGAGGACAGGCAGGCAGGGAGGGGGAGAGAGAGATGGGGAACGAATTGGCCAAACATCCCTTTTTTTTAGCAGCGGATCAGACCTAAAGCTTGCATTGAACTGTCTATACTGCTCTGTGCAAAACTTAAAATGAAATGGGTGTGTTTTGGGGGTTTGCGAGACAGTCAGTGAGAAATGCTGCAGACAGCCAGGGAGAGGGGTGGGGGGGGAGGAGGGGGCTTGTATTGTACTGTACGTTCCTGTGCTTAAGCAAACTGTTAATAAAGTATTCAATGTATTCATTAACTCTTGTGTACTGAACGCGTTTTGGTGTTTTTAAGCTGTTGAAAAATAGCAGATCTACAAGCTCATATCGCACTACCGAGTGGCACGATATGAGCTTGTAGTTCTGCTATTTTTGAAAAAAATGTGAAAAGCATCAGAAACTAGAATCTCATCAGGACACAATGGGTTAATTCAAATGTGCTATTTAATTTATTTTTTGTTGTGTTTTGCTGGGCAGAGAGAAAAGAGAGAGAGAGACAGGCGCTATACAGCAGCATGTGGTGTTCCAGGGAGGGGTAGAGACTCATTGGGCATCCTGTAACAGTGTAACCTAACCCAGCACCTCCATCCATCCAGCTGTGGTCTGGCAGGGCTGGGCTGGGCCAGTCTGCAGCTACAGCCCAGCCGACACTGAACTGACTGGACTCAACTAAAACTGAGACTCTTTCCCCTTCTTTGGTTAATAATGCCTTTTCTTTGAATTTCAAGGCAGCGAGCAGCACAGACGTCCCAAATACAGAATAGGTAACACCAAGGGGTCCTCCTGAGAGATGAGGGCTGGCAGCTACACCAGTGTTTTAAACCATCGGTCTGGGGACTACCAGTGGTCCGTGAGAGGGTTCCAGGTGGTCCCCAGCTAAATGATGAGAGAAATCTTGAGAATGTAAAACTCTCAGGAGTTACACTATTGTTATTTTGAACATCTGTATGACTTAATTAGTAAGAACTCATTAGTAAGAGCTCAATTAGAGAATGTCATCTCCTTGTTTTGATCGACCTATGATGGTCCCTGGGTCAAAATTAGTTTGGGCTACACTGACTGAACTGAAGCAGCCCGTGATCTGCTGGGTGACACCGCGGAACAACGAAAGGGTCTTTCTTTTTACGCACCTCGTGGAACAATGAAAGGGTGTTTCTTTTTACGCACCTCGTGGAACAATTAAAGGGTGTTTTCTTTTTTTACGCACCTCGTGGAACAACGAAAGGGTCTTTCTTTCAGCTTTTTTTCTCTTATACGCACCTTGTCTGCCCACGATCTCGGCGACGTGCTCGGAGCTGGGCACGGGCACGCACTCCGTCATGTTGACGCTCTTCTTGCCCCCGGCGGAGCCCCGCATGCAGCCCGGGACTCCGCCGCCGCCGCCGGGGTCGTTGTCGTCGTGGTTGTGGTGGTAGAGCAGCGGGTCCAGGTGGTGGTGATGGTGGTGGTGCTCCGTGTTGTCCAGGCCGAGGAGAGAGAGCTGGTCCAGGGCGATCTGCAGAGCTCTCTGCTCGTCCAGATGAGCCGTGTCCGAGCCTCCTCCTCCTCCTCCTCCCGGTCCGCTGCCTACTCCTCCGCCCGGTGGTCCGCCGGCGGTCCGCTCCATGTCGGCGAAAAGAGAGCTGGGCATCTTTGTGTCTTCTTTCTTCTTTCTGAGGGTCTTTTGTTTTGTTGTTGCTGCAAGAAGAGCGCTGTGTTGTTGTCTTCTATCTCGTGGTGGGTCTCCTCCTGGGATCCAGTGGTGGAGAATCAGATGGAGACAAAGACAGACAGACAGGGGGTAGTGGTGGTGGTGGTTGGGGGGCAAGAAGGAAGGAGGGTACGAATAAGGAGCGATCAGGAGGGGTGGGTGGGTCGGGGGGAAAGGGGGGGACCCGGTGTTCTTTCTTCAAGCCACACTGACTGATGTGCAAAATAAATAAATCACTGCTTCTTCCTTTAGTCTATCCCTGATTGACTGACTGACTGACTGGGGGGAAAAACACCAAATCTAGCAGTGTCTTAATGGGTAAAACAGTCCCCAGATGTGTACATATATCCTACTATATCTTCTTGTTGTTGATGTGCAAAAAAACACTGATTCTTGCTTTAATTCGTCTCCTCCTGACTGCCTGACTGACTGACTGCAAGAAAAAAACACCAAACCAACCAGTGGAAGAAAGAAAAGAAAATCCCTTTGCAGCCTTCCTGCCTTCCTTCAGTTCCAATGCGATCCTTCCATAAAGAAGACAAAGAAAAGGGTTTCTCTCTCTCTGTCTCTCTCGTATTATCCCAGAAGCCTCGTGTTGTGTTGTTTGTGTTGTCCCTCTTTCTTCCAGTCCCAGACAGACAATGCGTTGCCGTGTTGTAGAATGTTATTATTATTCAGCAGCACTCAGCACTTCATCATGTACTGTCTCTGTCTGTAGTATATTCCTTCTTTCCTTCTCCTTCCGTTGTTCAGTTGGGTTCACAGTTACAGTAACTACATTACATTACATTGCATTACACACACAGCCCCTCCCCGGCTCGGCTCGGCTCGGCTCGGATCAGATCACACTGCTCTGTGTGTTCTGTGTTCTGTCTGACTCTACAGTGCTGCTGCAAAGAGAGCCAGACAACACTACTGGAGGGGAGGGGGGGGGGGGTGACGTCGTCTCCATACTGCCCAGGGGTAGAGTGGAGTGCTTGTTGCCAGGTTTCCGCGTGAGGAATAAGCACATTAGCATTGGGTGAGAAAAATGAAACAGGTGAATGAATTTTTATTAAAGGGGAACTCCACCCATTTTCAACATTCTAATATGTCATTAGTTAGTAAGTTCCCCTATTCTGTGTCAAAATGTGGAGTTCTGAAGAAAGCCACATCTCGCTGTGTTTCACGCTACCATGTTAATGGATTTATTTAGATGCTTCTTTTTTCTGAGAGCGTACAAATGGAACCAAATGAACCTCTTAGGGTTAATTTGGTTGCATTTGTAAAC
>CM076966.1:6491945-6526945 GCA_039105355.1 Benthosema pterotum
ACATCTCACCAGGTCCACTCCTGCTCTCACCAGGTGAGATATTATGAGATACTATAATATATCATAGATAAGAAAATTATAACTTTGTTTTTAATACTGCATATATATAGTAGGTTGAGATCAGTTCAGTCTTTCTGTATATCAGCACAGTGCAGAGTGCAGACAGTGCAAGAATAGAGACAGTCCTTGAGGCGCATTGGCTGTACTTTTCTTTTCACAAACCTTTGCTGCTGCTGCTATGTTTACACTTTGGTGTACTTCACCCAGCAGCGGATATGCCCCCTTTTTCCCTCCTTTTTTATTATTTTATTGGGCATGTTTTCAAAAAATGTTTCTGGGTGTCTCTGATGTCTCAGTACAGTTTGGCAGGTACTTAAATAATGCAGCTCTGTTTTCCACCTCGTTTTGTGTGAGCTAGTAGAGGTGCACGGAGTGCCTCCTCTCTGGGGATCCAGCAGGTCTGCCTGTGGTGGCCTGGCCCCGCTTCCCCGGAATCGATGGCAAGGATGTGTGGGTGGTTGCATTCTGTGTAGAGTTTCTGCATTGCTATTCATCAGTGGGGGTAAAAAAAAAAAAAAGTAGTCTTATTTGTTGCCTGCAGGTGTGAATTTGCATGCCCCGCTACTGACGACCGTAAAAAAAAAAACGACTCAAAACAGGAGTTTTGTTTATGTTTGGCTGCCTCCTAGGCAATGGGAGTCTGAACAGCATAAAAGCCCATACTCTGAATGTAGGCTATATACATGAATGTATACAGCAAAATGTAGGCCTATATAAATCTTCTGAAATATATTAGCTATTTTCAAATGACCAAAAGGTATGTTTTTCGTTCTTTTATGTATTATTTTTAAAATAATACATAAAGTAAGTAATTATAGATAATTAAAAGTACTGAACATTGGGTGTATTTAAGAACAGTGCTTGATCGTTTATACCATTGCTCTTCGTTTCATAACTTATACAATGTTTTCCTGTTAATCCTACATCTCCCTCCTTTTCTCTGATGTCTGCGCATTACGCAACGCCTCGTAACTCATTAAAACCTGGAAATGCACCTTGTAGCATTTTGGATTTGAGATTTAAAAAAAGGAAAAGGAAAAAAGCCCAAACTGCTCCTGGAGTCAGTCATTCACACACATGCATGTCTGAACTCTGAACCATTTGTTTGTGTTCACAGTTGTACTCTAAAACTCCCCCATAGCCCTTCTTGCTTTGTGGGGTAAATACAATTTAAAAGTGTCACCAAATTGCACACCACAGAGGCAAAGAGCCCTGTGGTGTGTTTTGCCCAGTGGTAGAAAAAAAAGGTATCCATGTTTGTATGAATGTTTTACTTGAGTAAAAGTATACAGCAAAATAGCAATGTTTACAATTAAATCTGCATAATTAAAAATGTATGTCCCAAAAGTACAGTACATGCACACCGTATGCAGAAATGTCCAATTTAAACTGTTCGACTGTGTGAAAACAAATCTGTTGGAAAATAGCAGATCTGCGAAAGTTCACAATCTGTCATGTTGCTTGAGGCACGCTATTGTGTTAATTAATATTGCAGAGCAGACAGCACAACAGTGCACGTGTTTCAGGTGCTGGTAAAGCCTTTGTCAGTGTTGTTTTCTGCACACGACAGAAGCATCACACCGATAGCATTCATATATAGGTTTGTAGGTGACACACCTTCCCCTGTCCGTGCATGTTGTTGCACTGTAGATCCAAATAACTGGGTTAGTTAAGAGAGTCCTCTCTGACCCGCCACTCAGCCACGGGCCTGGGTTAGAGAGGGAGTGTGGGGCTAAGCCTTTTCTTCCTCATTAAAAGGCACATGGGTAATCGCCTTTAAGCAGCTGCCTGTGGTTGTCTGATCTGCTAGTCTACGTGTGTCTGGGCCATGGATGGCACATCTATCACCACCGGTGTCTATATGGCAGCGCCGATTCTTCCTATACGCAGACTACGCAGCCTGCGTTGGGCCCCCGATTCCACAAAGGGCCCCCGCCAGCTCTGAGTAAATAACTAATTGAAAGAACTGTTATTTACGCAAATAGCGTACATCGGGCGCATGTACGTTTATTGAATCGCGAGCACTTACGCAAATAACGTACAGCGGCGAACGTAACCACTCTAGTGCATGGTAGTTCTGTGCGTAGAAGGGAAATTTTCTTCCGTAAACAGCGTTACTTGAATCATGCCCGCTGTCGCGTTTTTTTTACACCACGCAGAAACGCCCCCCCTTTTCTTAGCATGTTTGGTCAACAACATCATTACTTCAGGATATGAAAAAAGGAGCAGCAGCAGTCAGGTAGGCTGGCAGGCTAACGCTATGAATGACTGCAGTTTTCAGTTGTGCTGTTAAATGCTGGGCTGTCGGTAGTGTGTTGTTGTGTTGTTGTTTTTTTGGTGGCAGAGATACAAGCTTGTTGTATTTTGTCAATAATAATATCTCCTATGCGGCATGCCCAAAGCTTAGAGTATTATGGATATAGACAGTTATGTCAACTCCGTTCACTTCATGAAGCCAGTCACATCATAGAGTCTCTGTGATGTGTATGTGGCTACTACACAGAATGTGTTGGTTACTGTAGCCTACAATACTTTGACAGTGAACAAAGTATTTTCAACTCTTATTTGTCCCTATTCTAGACCTGCTACATCTCTACATAAGAGACAGTTTCATAGTTGTTGTTGTTGTTGTTGTTGTTGTTGTTGTTGGTCAGGATTGAAGTAGCAATAAATACATTCATTTGAAAAGGAAACATTGGAGAGAGAGAGAGAGAGAGAGAGAGAGAGAGAGAGAGAGAGAGAGAGAGAGAGAGAGAGAGGGGGGGGGAGAGAGAGTGTGTGTGTGTGTGTGTGTGTGTTAAGCTATCTATAATGTATTTCCCCGCAAAAAATGGCCAAAATAACAAAAAAGCCAAAATCAGCGCCTGAGAAGCAGGGCCCCTAGTAAAAAACCTGCTTAGGGCCCCTAGGAGGCCAGAATCGGCACTGCCGGTGTCCATATGGCAGGGAAGGATTATCCAACGGGCACGTTGGGCCCAGGGCCCCTGAACTAGGGGGGCCCATGAGCATGAGTGTCTGTATGAATGTGTAGCACCCAGCCATGAACCAGCGACAACAACCCCGCCAATCGGGCTCAGCCTTATTGGCGCGACTTGTTGTGCGTTGGACTGGCGAGTGGGAGTCCCGGGTTCGATCCCCGCTTCCGCGTAATACTACAATCTGGCGTAGTCGGCAGGATTTGGAGTGCGGGTGTTATCCCCAATATACCCGTATACGTCCTTGCGGGTCCACATGAGGGACATCACGTACGGGGGTCCGTGGTGTGAAGTGTGAAGCGCGAGGACGCGCTCCAAAAGATCAAGGGGGTGAATGTAGCACCCAGCCATGAGCCAGCGACAACAACCCGCCAATCGGGCTCAGCCTTATTGGCGCGACTTGTTGTGCGTTGGACTGGCGAGTGGGAGTCCCGGGTTCGATCCCCGCTTCCGCGTAATACTACAATCGCAAAGAGGCTCAAGCTCAGGGCCCACCCAAAAAAAGGGTAAAAGTGAATAATAATTGTGCACACAGTCCATTAACAATGGGTTTACTAGTTTTGTGTCATTAAAATAGCCTCAATAGTCATAAGCCATCATGCCGCCGCGCCGGGCAGAAAAATCCTCCAGTGTAGGGGGGCCCTTTGGCTGGTGGCGGCCCAGGGGCCCTTAATTTCATAATCCGGCTATGTCTATACGACATGGATGGCACCTCTACAGCCATGCACAAAGCCATGCATGCACCATGACGCCAGATCAAGTATATAGGCCAGTGGTTTTCAAGCAGTGGTCCGGGCGGGGACCACCAGTAGTCCCCAGGCTGAGTGATGGAAAGTTTGTTAACCAACTCTTTGAGTGCGTAAAAAGAAACCAAATGCTGAATAAATAGTGGACCCTGGTATAAAAAAACCCAAAACAAAACACTGATATAGGTGATCATATCGGTATCTGGCTAGCTGTTAGAATATACAGGTACATTAATTTTGGGAGTATATGGTTTTATAACACACACACACACACACACACACACACACACACACACACACACACACACACACACACACACACACACACACGCACACACACACTCAAAAATGACACCTGTGTGAAGTGAGAGCCGCCTGCTGTATTCTGCATGACGTCTTATTTCATCATGCCTGGCATGCATTAAAGTCCATAGACTTTGCTGGCAAACGATTCTCGTTGTAAGTGCTCCAAACAGATCTTTAAAAAAAAGAAAAGAAAAAAAAATACACTCGACGGCCATATATGACGTAACCTTCAAAAGGCTTACATTGGAGGAAATAGTGCCCCTAAAGGAAACATAATTCACTCGAATGGGCTTGAGAAACAACATTCCAAATATTCACATTTCAAAGGGACAGAGAGCTATGAAGGAAGCCACTGTTTGCCCAGCTCAAGGATTCACTGTTACACAACACACACACACACACACACACACACACACACACACACACACACACACACACACACACACACACACACACACACACACACACACACACACACACACACACACACACACACACACACACACACACACACACACACCAAGCTGTTTAGTCGGAGTCACGCAACCCAATTATGCATTTTGCGATGCACACCATAACTGTAGCAGCATGTGTGATTTGGTCAGTGGTGGAAAAACACTCAAATGTTTTACTAGTTAAAGGTATCAATAACGCAGATTTAGAAATGCTCCTGTGCCACCGTTTTTAACTGTATAACTGTAAAACAAACAGGTTTAATTACAGTCAGAATGGTTCAAACAGCGCCCCCACCACCTCAGGACTAGTGGTGCTGCAGCTAAACAGCTTTCAAAGACCAGAAAGAAATGACAAGACTGGTTATATCAGAGATTGACACATACAAATGTGATATTAAGTATTAAAAACATTTTACTTTACTGTGATCTAATGTGATAGAAGTTTTATTTATTTTTCTCCTCCAGCAACTAATACATTGTTGCAGGTGTATATTAATCTTGACATAAACCAAGAGGGAGCAGTGGAAGTGAGTTAATTATTCTTTAGCGTGGGAGTGCATAAACTTTTCATGCATTACTGAGCCCTTGATGTACAATCACAAATGTGTGTCTTAATGAGTGCAGAACTTTATAATTATGCTACTGTGTAACCCCAGCCTTAGGTATAGGCACAGCGTCTGCGTCTTAGAGAGACAGGGGCTGACATCACCTTTGAGGGGCACTTTGGGTCAAAAATAGCGAAAATAACTGATCTACAGCTCTCAATGCACTGCAGCGCAGCATTCTAAGAGCTTATAGAACAGCTTGTGGAGCTTCTAGATCAGCTATCTTTGGGGCGCGACCATGCACTCTTTTGGAAATGTGATGTAACAACAAGGATTCCTAAGCAAATTTGTTCAAGGAAAAATGCTGTTCAAGTTCAGGAAATAGCATGGAAAAGAAAGATGTGACATTTTGCATGTAGTAAATGCTGCAGGGCAGTAAAATTCTGCAGGGCTGTTGTCTTACAAAGGGGCAGTGACTGAAGCCCCCTTAGATGTCTATGTGAGCACGTCCCTGAGTAGAACTAACCAGAACCAGCAGCCTCAGTATAACTATAGTTATATCACTCTGCTTTTGGAAACACTGGTATGCTTGTTAATTGTTGATGTTTTTATTTGATATTGGCATTCTGTCTTGTATGCCTGTTTTTAATGGACCCTCAGAATTGTAGGAAGTGTGCAATACTTTGAGCACAAAAAACCCAAGATTGAGATTAATGTAGGTGCAGGTGTGTGTGTGTGTGTGTGTGTGTGTGTGTGTGTGTGTGCGTGCGCGTGCGTGTGTGCGTGTATGTGTGCACATGCGTACGTGCGCGGGTGCATGTGTTACCCACTGAGTATAACCTGATTCTAGATTCAAGGTTAGACAAAGGAAAATGGGACAGTGTGTGTGTGTGTGTGTGTGTGTGTGTGTGTGTGTGTGTGTGTGTGTGTGTGTGTGTGTATGTGTGTGTGCGCGCGTGCGTGCGTGCAGGTGTGTGTGTCCCCTCTATGTTCCCCAGTAGAGTATTTATTTACTTTCAGCTTTTATATGGAATCACTGAAGGGAAATAACTTTGATTGTGACCATTCTAAGACATAGTTTGGTTATGCCAGTGGAATTCCTTATATATTCCTGACGCTAAGCCAGTCCCACACACTACTGGAACAAAGATAAATAGATGGATACACTGACACACAATTAAAATAGCTGCATGTTACAAAAAAAAGAAAGAAAAGAAAAAAAGGCATCCATCCATCCATTATCTATCTATCCATCCATCCATCTTCAACCGCTTACCTGTAGTCAGGTCATGGGGGCCACAGCTCCACCAGAGAGCCCCAGATTTCTCTCTCCACAGCAACATTAGTGACTTCCTCCTGGGGGATCTGGAGACGGGTCAAGGCCAGAGAGTCTAAGTAATCCCTCCATCTGGTCCTCGGTCTGCCTCGGGCTCTCCTCCTAGTGGGACGTACTTTGAGGACCTCCCTAGGGAGATGCTCGAGAGACATCCTAACCAGATGCCCGGACCGACTAAGCTGGCTCCTTTCCAGGCAAAGAAGCCGTGACCGAACCAAACCAAACGGACCCTAGTGTCCATTTTGTTTAACTTTAATAATTATAATAAATTATCATCAATTATAATAGCTGGACTGCACCTACACAGGACCTCTCCTCAGAGCCATATAGCCAGCATGAAAATGTTTGAGAAACACTGTTCCATGCAACATAACATGCCTCATAAAACACATTTTAGCCTTTGCATAGGCTTGCAAGAAGTGGAGGCTATATAGGGCTACAGAATGGATTGTCATGATGATATGACTTGTCTTTAACATGTCCAGGTGCTTTTGAAATAGTAACACCATTGATGTTTTATATCGACGATTTATATTCCACATCCCATCCTCGAAAAAACAAACATGTTGACAGTGGAATGGGTGGAGAAAGGGAGAAATGTTTTATTTATTGTTTTGCTTGTGGCTGACAGTCATGCAGGCAGAGAAACCCATTGAAGGCACGGTATATACAGTAGCTATAGGACCAGTGTTTGTGTTACAGCTTTCAACAGGAGGCTCATCAATATGCAGACGACATACCTTTATTTCTATTTTTATTTATTTAGGTTTTTTGCTTTTAATGATAATATCATTAAAAGCAAAAAGCCTAAATAAAAAACATATATATTATAGTTTCAGGAGATAGACAGGACAGAGATCATCCCTCACATAATTTCTTTCCTTTTCCTTCCCTCCTTCCACCTTCCTTTGGAAGTCTGGCTGCCCATATTTCTCCCCCCTCCCTCTCTCTCTCCCTCTCTCTCTCTCTGTTTCTTGCTCTCTCCATCCCCCTGTCTGCACCTCTCTCTCCCGCTGCCCCTCCCCCGCCCGCCCCGCCATGTGTGTGCGTGTGCAAGCGCGTACGTGCATGGTCTCTCTCTCTCTCTCCTCCAGCTCTGACACACTGAACTGAAGTGGCACTGCTTCCCTAGCTGTGCTGTGATTGGCTGCCTGCCAGACGCTGCATTGGGCGAGCCAAGCGAGAGAGAGAGAGAGAGAGAGAGAGAGAGAGAGAGAGAGCATGGCAGAGAGAGAGAGAGAGAGAGAGAGAGAGAGAGAGAGAGAGAGAGAGAGAGAGAGAGAGAGAGAGAGAGAGAGCACAGCAGCATGGCAGGCTGTCTGCACTGACCCACAATGCACCACAACGCATGCAGGCTGCATGCTGCTGCTGACACACAACGCATATTAGTCTCGCGTTCAGGGACGTGCACACACATACATAGCAAAGGGGGCGTCAGCCTGTGCCCTTTCGCTCGTCTGTAGGCTAAAACAACTGACCTTTCCATGCAGACCACAAATAAAGCAATAAACCACGAGAGGGAGCAGGTTAGCGTGGATTTTATCCCGGTGCGGCGTAGGGAGACCCGACACCAAAGCCTGAGGCTCTTCTACCTTCACCGGGGTAAAATTCATGGATAACCTGCGACCTCGACTGCCTTATTGCTTTTCTAAAACTGTTACAATAATGGCAACATGTAAAATCTGACAAATACCAATTAAAATAGTTCACAGCAGTAGCACAATGTTGTCTGTTATCTAGCTAAAGAAAGTAGTTCTCAGCTACAAGAAAGAAAGTTCCCGGTCAATCAGCTGTAGAAACACACCTGCGACAAGATTCCATAACAAAGATTCCATAACAACAACAAAGCTGCTTCCGAGTCGCACAGTGATACTACTAAATGTGACGCATCAGCTGGGGTTACTGCTGGGTTTTTCACCTGTCACGTGACGGTGACCAGCCATGGCAGCCAATCAGAATCAAGTATTGGGACTAGCAGTTTGAGAATAATCATTTTTCTATCCAAAGTCTGAGTTTAAGGGTAGATCCCAAAGGGCCGGTCGTTGCTTCCTACTGACGGAAGGAGGAAATGACGGCCATGGATGGAAAATCAGGCCCTAATAAGTCTCTCTGGATTAAGACTGTCTGATAAAGGCCTCACAATATGGATTTGGCTGCGTACACTCTTTTCTTCCATCACTCTCTGTCCTGTTCCATAGGCGATGCTGTATAGTTCCCCCAGTTCCTCTCTCTCTCTCACACACACACATGCTTGCACGCACTGATGGGTGCATGCACGCACACATGCAGCTCTCAAGCTATATAATGCTACATCGCTCTGCCAGACCATCTTCTCCTGGCCGTTGGTGGGAGTTTCTTTTCACTCAAAGGACCACTTCAACACTTTTCAACCATTTATCTTAATCTGATCTTTACCAATAAACATGATATATAGCACATGTTTTCCTCAGTCTGTCTCGAAGGCTGTGGACAGTTCAGAAACCAGTCTGTGTCTCATAGGAGGGTTGTGGGCAGTTCAGAAACCAGTCTGTGTCTCATAGGAGGGTTGTGGACAGTTCAGAAACCAGTCTGTGTCTCATAGGAGAGCTGTGCACAGTTCAGAAACCAGTCTGTGTCTCATAGGAAGGCTGTGGGCAGTTCAGAAACCTGTCCACCAGAAAATGCATAGGGCTTTTAGTCCTGAAAAGTTGCAACGTGAAAATCGTTCTCACATTAACAATTTCAACATTTTTGCAAAAAAGGGAGAAGAAGCAGAAGAAGAAAAAGAAGAAAATACAAATAAATACAAATACTGCAAATTTATACTTGAGTACAGTAGGCTACTGGAATACTAAGTACAGTACTTACAGTATAGTAATACTTTCCCTGACCAGCAGAATTCCCCCTCATAAAAAAACATCCATCAGTCCAGACCGGTCCCTAACCAGGGGAAAACCCCCTCCCTGTGTGTGTGTGTGTGTGTGTGTGTGTGTGTGTGTGTGTGTGTGTGTGTGTGTGTGTGTGTGTGTGTGTGTGTGTGTGTGTGTGTGTGTGTGTGTGGGTGTGTGTGTGTGTGTGTGTGTGTGTGTGACCAACCTCCCAGCCAATGAATAAACAGAAAGCACGGCGTATACACACACATGAGGGGAGAGGAAGAAATAAAATAAAACTCTCTCAGAGAAAGAGAGAGAGAGAGAGAGAGAGAGAGAGAGAGAGAGAGAGAGAGAGAGAGAGAGGAAGCGGGTGCGAAAAAGAAAACATCAACCACACTTCAAAGGGATTTTTATAAGACAACTGGCTCTTTGAGGTGTGTGTGTGTGTGTGTGTGTGTGTGTGTGTGTGTGTGTGTGTGTGTGTGTGTGTGTGTGTGTGTGCACATGTGCATGGGTGTGTGTGCGTGTCTGTGTGTTTTCACACATGTCAGTCAGTCTCAGAGTTCCGTGTTAATGTTCTGGCCCAGGGTGTTATTGATGTATTACTTTTATTCCATGCTATGTGTTCCCAAGTTCCTCTTTTCTTGCGTTTGTGTGTGTGCGCGTACACGCGTGCCCACGTGTGCGCGTGCAACAGCAGCCAGAGAGCTCCAGGCATTTCCAATGTCAATACATTAGATCATAGTCAATGCAATTCAAAGGGCTTTAGTGGCATACCTTTACATTGCACAGCCTGTGGGGGGTGGATGGATGGATGGATGTAGGGATGGATGGATGGATGGATGGATGGATGGATGGATGTATGGATGGATGGATGGATGGATGGATGGATGGATGGATGTAGGGATGGATGGATGGATGGATGGATGCATGGATGGATGTAGGGACGGATGGATGGATGTAGGGATGGATGTAGGGATGGATGGATGGATGGATGTAGGGATGGATGGATGGATGGATGGATGGATGTAGGGATGGATGGATGGATGGATGTAGGGATGGATGGATGGATGGATGGATGGATGTAGGGATGGATGGATGGATGGATGTAGGGATGCATGGATGGATGGCCTGGGAGCCATCACCCATTTTTTCTACCTGATTTCACAGCCAGGGTAGGGTTTCACTGGGGATGTGTCTGGGACAGTCTGTGGCTCCCAATGATTTGCGGGTCGATGGTTCGAAACCCGGCTCCTCCTGTCTATCTGTCAATCTAACAGTTCGAAAACCTGAAGTATCTACGGTGCTCACTGCGAGGGTGAAAAACATGCTGGAAGAAAACACAAGATGCATCGTCATTAAATGATAATGGGTTAAATTATCCAATCAGAAGAAGTAAAGTCATCAAAACCACATTTGAACAAAATGGAAGGAGGCAATTGATATTCTTACAGGAGACGCATTTATCTGAATAGGAACATGACATTTACAGATGGTTTGGCTATTAAATACATTTTACAGCTCATACAATAAACAGTGCAATAGAGTCATGACTACGTCCTGGATAATTTAATTAGGACGCTTTGATGAAGATGCAGGGGAGAAAAGCACTGTGAAGAAATGAAACAAACAGTATTTTTGTGACAAACTGTGGGCCGAAAATGGGCCACTTTGCAGAATGTGAAAGTTCCACCTAAAGCCAAGCCAACGAGAGTCGATCTGGGCAGTCAGGCATAGACATTGATTTTTTTTCTTTTTTTGCAGAACGATCCTGATACTTAGAGATACAAGAATCTCTTGATCTTTCTTGGAGACAGCTTCTGGTAGAACCGCAGCAAAACAACCCAGAAAGAAAAATAATGAGCCACCACTATACAGTATCTAACTGGGGATGTTTCCCTGCATGCAATACTTGATACTTTATACATCACAACAAACAATCTAATATAATCAGTCTATGTCAGTGTCAACCTCTCAAACTCATTACACCACAGACCCCCATTAGAAATGATACCATGCTAAGAGAAGATTTTTTACAGCTTTAACATGTGATTCTCAACCATTTTCACTTCAAGGAACCCCCAGATTTGACCTGAATGAAGCCACAAACCCCCCATTTTAATGGCACTTGTATCTCTGGTGTACAAATGTAACTGCATTTGCTGCCCCTGGTCAGCACCGCTAATAAGCACATGCACAAGGGCCAACAGACCAACATCACATGCACCAAGGCCCGCCCCCCACTGGATCATGATTCAAGGAATTCAGGCCCCTCTCATCCTGATTGGATGTAGACTGGATGATTGAATGAATTCCCTTACCTTTAAACTAGGGTTTGTTTGTTTTTTTTCACTGGGGACAGGACTCCTTATATGGTCAACACACACTATAGTAAGGAGGATTATCACAAAAAAGCAGAATAAAAAACAAAGAATACTATTTGAATTAATGTGCGTTAAAACAAATGCTGTCGGGGGCGGGGCCGAGGACATTTATCATTACAGTCGGCTGGCAACATGTGACGAGACGTGACAAGATCGTCATGATTAAGTAAACTAATGGGAATTATCACTTGATTTTCGGTAAAATCCGCTGGAATCCGAATTGTTTCAATGGCAGTGGATGTGGAGAGAGATGATATTTGTCCAACCGCAAAACGCTAACCAATGGGAGCGAAGAGGGGCCACAACCAGGGGCGGGACTTGACAAAGGGTGAATTCTGGCCCACGCACGGCAGAATTGTTTGGAATTATAGCTTGTACATTTTGGTTTACCTCCTGCTAATCCGGCCCCAGGCCGCTCAGAACATACACATATAGACATTGTATATATGTTCTATAACTGTATGTTTTGATTTCATTCATGCAACATGGAAGTGGGTCAGCCACTGAATTCTGCCAGCTTGGAATCCCTGGCTGGCAGGGTTATTGATGATGTGGCACGCACGCGCACACACACGTACAGAGTTTCTCTCTTTTTCTTTTTTTTATTTCTTGGTGTAAGCAATATGCAATATTATTACTCTTGGGTCTAAGAATAATATATAAGTAAGTAATATAAAATAATTGCTTTTCTAAGGAGTAGTGATAGAGTATTCTACTAAGTAATATTGCCCAACACTGATTCACACACGCTCATTTCTTAGCAGTTGTTGAAGAAATTTGATAGAGAGAGAGAGAGAGAGAGAGAGAGAGAGAGAGAGAGAGAGAGAGAGAGAGAGAGAGAGAGAGAGGGAGAGGGAGAGAGAGAGAGAGAGAGAGAGGTGAAAAGAAAAGGTGAAAAACGAGTGAACAATAGTGAACCTGGTCCAAGGCGGGGTGTTCCTCCATCCTGTCCCTCAGGGGCGGATTGGCCATCTGGAGTACAGGGAGTTTTCCCGGTGGCCTGCGCCACCTAGTGGCCTGCTGGACAAGATCCAAAATGCACTAGTGGCACTTCCAAAATGCACTAGAATGCGCTAGATGCTCGCCTGGAACATACAGATCAAAATGACCATTAATCTTCTACATTCTCTACTTGTGTAGACTAAGTTGGGCTAATTCACATGATGAATATTTTAACTCTTGAGGGTGTAAAAATGAAACCAAATGGACCCGCAAGGGTCCATTTGGTTGCATTTTTACGCTCTCAAAGAGTTACATCTGGTTAACCAGCTGCCCCCCCCAGGGTGGCCTGGCAAAGGCAAAATTGTCCCGGTGGGAAAATATGTGCCAATCCGTCCCTGCAGCATGTGCAGTCGCTCACAGACAGATGGACAGACGGAGGACAAACAAAGAGCACAGTGATTGTGTCTTCCATGGACTCTGCAGGCTGTAGGCATTGATTCGCCTTGCTTGGCAGAGGTCCAGGAACAGGCTATAGTCTCCTGTAAGCCTCATAGCGCTGGCAGAGAGACTGCTGCTGCTGCAATGGAGCCAGGCACCTGCACACATAGACACCAACGGGGGGGCTTCAGACCCTGCCCTTTGATCATCTGTAAAAAATGAATAAAACCATGAACCATGAAATGAATAAAACCATGAATGCAGCATTCACTATGGTTTGTAAATGTATATGTAGCACCCAGCCATGAGCCAGCCACAACAGCCCCGACAATCGGGCTCAGCCCTATTGGCGCGACTTGTTGTGCGTTGGACTGGCGAGTGGGAGTCCCGGGTTCGATCCCCGCTTCTGCGTAATACTACATATAGTTAAAGGGGAGCTCCACCCATTTTCAATATTTTACTATGTCATTGATGTACCTTAGAGGTGTTGGGTAGACATGATAAAAAGTTCCCCCCATTCTGTGTTCCCAAGAGGTCTGAAGAAAATCATTAACATGGTGATGTCATCTTGATGACATCATCAAGATGTATTTTCACCATGTTAATGGATTTCTTTAGATGCTTCTTTTTTCTGAGAGCGTACAAATGCAACCGAATATTCGGTTGCATTTGTACGCTCTCAGAAAAAGTGTTGAAAATGGGTGGAATTCACCTTTAAACTGTAAACTGTTGAAAATGGGTGGTTCAGATTAAAGCTCGATCTCTGATACGTGCTGGGCTTTTGTGTTATGACCAACAAGCGCTATGTTAACTGCCGATAGCGCATTGTGTGTTGGGTGCTGTCAGTGACTGTAATGTTTATATTATGTTGGCGGATCACCACAGTGTGTATGTAATAATGCTACAGCCAGGGAGCCACTAGGGCTGTGTTCTAGAGCCGCATGTGGCTCCTGAGCCACAGGTTGCTGACCCCTGCTATAGTCAGAACATGCTAAATTTCATCATGCTTTTATGTAACTTGTGATATGTGTAGCTAGGTGCTTCATGGTGCTGAATCCATTCCAAGCATTATTTGGAATGGATTCAGTGCCCTGACTTTGACCTGTTTTTGTTTTTTTTTTTTTTTTTTTTTTTTTTTTTGCAAGGTTTCCCACAGGAATTGAATTTCAATCTTTATAGGACATGTTATTAGACACCATTAGAAACACATTGGTGAAGAAATTTCCTGGAAAAGTTTTAGTTCCCAGATTTTCATAACCTGCCCCAACTGGTAAACATGTAAATGATATAATTCAAATATGACTGTGTAACTGTTGTTGTTGATCCAACCCAATGTTCTTCTTGTTTTTGTTTATTTCTGTTTTGGTGCTCCTGATCCAACCAAGAACGAGTGGGGATTGGGAGTGGGAGATCTAACTGCCCTAACTGCCCCAGACCATAAATGCATCATTTACAACATGGTGAAATAAATACTGCTGGAATGCAGCATTCAAGAGAATTGTTTTTTTTCCAAAATCTCCTGAACTTGAACACAGTTTTGCATTGAACAAATGTGCTTATAAATCCATGTTGTTACACCGCATCTCCACTAGATAAAGGATGCTGGATTGTGCCATAAAAATAGCAGATCTACAAGCCCTCAATGCGTCACACTGCTTGCCACCATCTGTATAAAAGTATTCATAGCCACAATTGGGAAAAAAAATTGAAGGATGCAATTGATATTCTTACAGGAGACGCATTTATCTGAATAGGGAATTCTGGGAAGTCAAACAGACAATGATTTTTCTTTTCTTTTTTTTTGCAAAAGAAACTAATAATATAATCTCTAATACTTACTCTCTTAATCTTACTTGGACACGGCTTCTGGTAGAACCACAGCAAAACAACCCCGAAGAATAATGAAAATAAATAAATAAAAAATCTCTAGTTCTGTTCAAAAGTGCCCTCTATGTGGGATTTCAGCCCATGGCCCTCTAACATTCTCTGCAAGTCCCTGCTCTCTCTCTCTCTCTCTCTCTCTCTCTCTCTCTCTCTCTCTCTCTCTCTCTCTCTCTCTCTCTCTCTCTCTCTCTCTCTCTCTCTAATAATCTACTGCGCTGTAGAACAACATGTCTGTCTACTGCTGCTGTTATTGTTACTCTCTCTGTCTTCTACATCGGTGGTTTTCAACCCGTTTCATTTCAGGGCCCATCATATATTCCAGCATTTGAGTCACAGAACCACCATTTGATGACATTTATGCTCTCAGACCCAAAAATAGAGATTATTTTGTTGTTGTTGGAGAGGATTTGGTCTACAATTGAAAGCTTGTGGTAAACATATAGCAGAATAACAAATGAGCAGATGAGATGAATAACAGTCTCCACACTAATGAACCATAATGTATGATTGATGGATTAGAGGTCAGGACATCTAGGCCTTTTCAGGGAGGAGTCAGATTAAAATATGATATTATTCTTCTCAATTGCCCAATTATTCTACATTGTCTAATTCTGTAGTTGTCGTAAATTAAGTAATACAGATGTGTAACTAAATGTATCTGTGAGAGCATATAACATTTTAGCATTTTACACGGTCTGAAACATATTTTTGGAACATCTCTGCACAATGTTTTGAAAAATGTTTATATGCCTATAATGACACATCCCAAAAATAGGGACGCACGAACGCCGGTTTGAAGAAAGTGGTTCGTTTTAACTTTGAAAGGTGTAAAAATAGCTATGTTTGGTGTCCAAATGAACAGTGGTGATTCCACTGGGACAGAAACACAGACAGACAGCAGCATTTATCTATTGTTCTCTAGACAGGACGCGTCTCTGAAACAGGACAAACAACATTGACATTGAACAAAGCAAGTTTCTATCCGTTATCCGTTAGAACTAGTTAAGGGATGATTCATAAACTCTTAGATAATGAGTTAGGAAGCATAAATACTGTAAACTAAATTACGTCAACAATGTCCAACCCCACAACATGCGCAACCCAGATTGGTACAAACACAGAACTAACTTCATTCCGCCTCCTATGCCACCAAAATGTGGAACACCCTACCAACAGCCATTACAATTCTTGACTCCTTCAAAACCACTCTCAAAGGGAACCTACGGTTGGCTGAAATTCAAAACTGGCCCTCTCTTCCCTTCCTTGTACCTCCACTATGAATTCCTCTATACAGAAGAGATTATTTGTACAGGGTTTTACAGTACGTTTGTACTGTAAATCTCCGAGCTGTTAATACAAATTGTTCATGTTCATCCATATCAAATCAAATCGAATCACATTTATTTATAAAGCACATTTAAAAACAATTTTCATTGTACCAAAGTGCTGTACAGAAAATGTCAACACAGGAGAAATGTACACTTGAAGGTACAAACAGTGAACACAATAAACACAAGCAAAACAGTAAAAGCATAACAGTAAAAATAGTGCAGTAACACAGTAAAACAAAAACGAAAGTTATCGACAATCAAACGCTTGAGAGTAGAGCAAAGTTTTAAGCCTTGATTTAAAAATGGAGATGGTGAGGGTGTTCCAGAGCCTAGAGGCTGCGATGGAGAAGGCCTGGTCTCCCCTGAGCCTCAGCCTAACTGGTGGGACTTCCAGCAGCTTAAGATTGGCTGATCTGAGGTGTCTGGTGGTGGGGGGTAGTCCATTCAGGGCTTTGTAAACAAAGAGAGGTGTCGTAAATTGGATTCTGAACCGTACAGGTAGCCAGTTGAGGGTGGCCAGGACAGGGGTAACAATTGAATTTACCTGTTTATGTAATTTGAAAACTGAGTCGAAAAGTACCCCCAGTTTTTTAGCATGAGGTTTGACAAGACCGGACAGGTTACTATGGATCTGTGCAGTGGTATAGTATGATAATAGTATGATTTCCGATTTATTGTCATTAAGCTGCAAAAACTTGTTTAATATCTTTGAGACAGTTTTGCAGGTTTCCAGTTGTGAATGGTTATTTGGTTTTAGGGGGAAGTAAAGTTGTGTGTCGCCCGCGTAACATTGAAAGCAGATATTGTATTTTTGGATGATTTCACCGAGGGGGAGCATGCCGCTGGATAGGCAGGTGGGGGGGAGGGGGGGGGGGTTGCCAATATTGACTGTAAATGTTCTCTTGCTGAGGTAGGATGAGAACCAGGTGAGGGCTGTGCTGTTAATGCCGGTGCTGTGCTGGAGATGGTGGTGTAGGATGGTGTGGTCTACGGTTTAAAAAGCCGCACTAAGGTCCAGGAGGAGTAGGATGGAGCTATCTCCAGAGTCAGCAGCAAGGAGAAGGTCGTTTAAGACTTTCAGTAGCGCAGTCTCTGTACTGTGAATGGCTTTGAAGCCAGACTGGAATGTTTCAGTAATGTTGTTTTATTGTAAGTAAGGAGTGAGTTGGCTGAGGACCATTTTTTCCAGAACTTTAGAAAGGAACGGTAGTTTTGAGATGTGCCTGTAATTATTGAGGGTGGAGGGGTCTGAGTTGGGCTTTTTGAGGAGGGGCCGTGTCCCTATATTTGGCGTACCAACGGTGGGGCTGCTGCACCGCTCACTATAGACAGGTTAGATTTACTCATTTCATTGAGCATTGGAATGAATGATATAACTTGTTTTTCTGTTTATTGCCTTGCAGTCTTCCTTAATTTACACATCAGGACAGATTACTGTCGTCTTCTAACAAATACAAATAAATCACGAGAGACACTTTTTTTTCTTTTCCAAAGAATGTAGAAAATGACGGAAATAGCAGATGATAAAAGATAATTGAAAAGTGCCATTGCTATGCAACAGAACAATCTGCATAGCAACTGGAAGACACCTTAACAAGGGTGAAGAACACAACATCACTAGTCCTTTAATTATCACACGGTGGTACACAACCAGTGGCTATGGTGCGACCGCGACCACTGGCTGCGTCCGCGATAACACGGTCGCGAGCGATGGCCCAACGGTGGTCCAAAATAACATAAACAAACTAGTAATTCATGTTATTTTCCAACTGCCACAAAGTTATTTTGCGACCGTGATCACTGGTCGCGACTGCTATGCCAACAGTTCCGACCAGTGGCCCAACTGATGCGACCGATGGCCTATAGTCAATTATTATAGTCTAGTCCAGTGGTTTTCAACCTTTTTGACACCAGGGACCACCGTTCATTCAGCATTTGAGCCACGGACCACCATTTGAATACATTTTCACCCCAAAGACCTAAAACTAAAGAATTCTTTTGGTTTTTTCCACAACTCCTGGCTTGATTTTGCAAACAAAACAGTGTAGTCTTCTTAATCAAGTGGTGCTGATTCAGATGATGAATATTTTAACTCTTGAGAGTGTAAAAATGCAAATGGATCCGCAAGGGTCCATTTGGTTTCATTTTTACATTCTCAAGAGTCTGGGGACCACCTGGAACCCTCTCAAGGACTACTGGTCGTCCCCGGACCACCTGTTGAAAACCCCTGGTCTAGTCGATAGAGGGGGGGGGGGGGGGGGGGGGGGGGGGGGGGTATCATGCACCCCCTGGAAATAAACTTTTAATCAACATTTTCTTATTGGAAAAGATGTGCTGATAAATGTCCTCCCAGCCCAAACAGTCCCATGCTGCCTCAGTCATCGATTTGAGGTTTAGTGCAGTCTTTTGGCTACAGAAAGTAGTAGTAGTAGGAAGTAGTTTTCAACATAGAAAGGTCTTGGGCTTAAATCGAAGCTTAGGGACATGGGAAGTCTTAAATGGGGCAGTGATATTGACTATATATTGGTGATGAATGAACTTCTTGTTGTCATTTTTCAAGAGGACAGTATATCTTTCCTGGTATTATGTGGGTCAGGGGTGGACTGACAGTCTGGCATACAGGGCATTTTCCCGGTGGGCCGACCCCCCGGGGGCCGTTAATGTCGTGTTTTAATTAAAAAAAAAAAAAAATCTGCACAAAACCGGCCCACGAATCAGTGCTGGCGGCCCTCTGTCCTCTTCAAATGAGACTGCCTATTGCAGGGTTTTTATAGTTAACTAAAACTAACTAACTAATTTTAGTTAGCCCGAGCCCCAGAGCCCCTTATGTCTTAAATTCTCATGGGGGCTCAGGCCCCGGAGCCCCCACAAAGATTCAGAGGGCCGCTCTGAGGGCCGCTCTGAGACAAAATTGCCCGGTACGTTTTGAGCTCCCAGTCCACCCCTGGTATTATGTGGGTCATATTTCTAAATACATTAGCAGCAAGTACCAAAATCCTGTCTATTTATGGAATTTTAGTGAATTATTTTTTGCCTTTACACAATTTCATAAGAGCCCTACACCCATACCAATATACCAAAAGACATTTTTGAGTGGGACATTTTGACAACTTTTTAACTTTTTTTAGCTCATCATTTTCAGCACATTTTTTTTTCCAATAAGAAAATGTTGATTCTAAGTATATTTCCGGGGGGTGAATGATACCCCCCTCGACCATTAGAGCTGCTTTTGTTCTTTCAGTCTAGTGGAATGGAAAATGGACAGAGACACTGGTTGTTGAGCACTGGATCAATATTACACAAGACAAGGAGAGAAACAGAGAGCACAAGTCATTTCTGTACATGATGTCAGCGTCGCTAATGTGGTGAGCATCGCTAAAGCACTGGTGATGACAGTGTTTCTGTGTGTGTTGTCGAGTGTTGATGTGTGTTTGCTAGTAGGGATGCGCAGATATGGAAATTCCTGGGCGATGCGGATGATTAAAATAACAATTTAGCCCAGGGGTGGGTTTTTCTTTTTTCCCCAATATAAAAATACAGCATTTTTAGACCTAACAATGAACGCATACATACAGCATAAGCTGTGTCACTTGAAGACAACACTGTCTGAGTGAACTGTACGATTATTATTCAGTCATCACACATCATCATTCCTCCAGCCCACCCAAGCCAAATCCAGCTCTGGCTTGGCAGACCAAAGATAACCAAAACACTAACATACTGTAGAATCTACAGCTTGGTAGACCAGAGATAACCAATGCACAAACAGAAAACGCAAAATGTATACAAATAACGACAAATACTGTATACTCGCTGCTGCTGTCAGTGCTGCTGCTGTCAGTCAACATGCCAGTGATAAGATAAATACCGGTAACTAGAAAAAGTGCCCTTCTGCAAATGTGAACCAAATGGACCCTGACGGGTCCATTTGGTTACATTTGCACACTCTCAGAAAAAAAGTTCCTCAAAGAAGAATCATTAACATGGTGGAACACAACCTTTCTTCAGAAATGGAGTTTCTAAAAAAAAATAAAGGAGTCTTTCAGAACTCCATTTCTAGTCCACACAACATCTCTAAATTAATGACAAAGTAAACTGAGTAAACTGTTGAAAATGGGTGGTTCAGATTGAAAGCTCCACCTCTGATAACTGCTGTGCTTTTTTGACATGGCCAACAAGTGCTACTTTAACTGGCAACTGTCAGACAGCGCAACGCGTTTTGAGTGACTGAAATGTTTATATTATTTTGGTGTGGATCACCCCAGTGTGTGTATGTAATAATGCTACTGAGCCACTAGGGCTGTGTTCTGGAGCCGCATGTGGCTCCTGAGCAGCAGGTTGCTGACCCCTGTACTAGGTCATTGCGAAAATGGCCTATAAAAAATACAGGTCAAAGGTTCATCCTTGTCCTCTAAGGAGTGTGTGTGCAGTTATAGGTAAAATCGTGAAAGGCTGCCGCATGGTGGTGCTATATCAGGCCGTTCTGGGAAATTTGGGGCTCATTGTTCATTGTCGGCTTCCTGGGAGTTTGTGTGCAAATTCTGGCACTGACTTTGCCAGAGATTAGCGGCAATGGACGGACGGACGGACATACAATGGATGGACAGACGGACATACAGTATACACACCCGGACGGAGTGCAAAACATACTTTCTCCCAATGCCTTCAGTCTGCAGGTGGTGACAATTACGTGTCAGTGTGCGTGTGTGTGTGTGTGTGTGTGTGTAGTTCGTGCATGTATGCAGTTTAGCTAGGCAGTTCATGTAAGGATGAGGGGAGACGAGGACAGTGCAAGTGACACAGGACCTGTCAAAACACTACTGCTGTCTGTCAACATAAATAATAATATGGAGAGTTCCTCTAGTCTACACATTATGACATTTGTCCCTGATAGAGCTGAGTGTCTATATCCATCTCTCTAATGTGTCTTGTCTTCCTTTTTCCATTCAGTTTTCAGTTCAGTTGAGTTCAGCTCAACTCAAAACAACTCATTTAGCCCTTCGTCAAGCCGCACCCACTGCACTCTGCGAGGGCAGGCTGTCCTTCTCCTCCATAGAGATGCATGTTAAATGACAGCGTTTCTCCATAGAAAGGAATCCATCATTTTAGTAGCATTCAAAATGTCGTCTAAATCTAGTCAACCAGGCCTGCAGTAGACGCTGGACAATTATGCATGACGTTATTCCCATCTAGGGATGTAAATTATTGTCTCCACCACCAGGCCCAAGGCATTGTGGGGGGTATGATTTGCACTCTCAGGGGTTGACACTAAGGCCTCAGAGGCACTTGCCCATCGAGCAAGTGCAAGTCAGGTTCTACTTGCCCTCAGGTCATTGCCCGCCAGGTTCCATGGGTGGTCCCCAGTTAAGTTGGTTAACCAGATGTAACTCTTGAGAACGTAAAAATGAAACCAAATGGACCCTTGCGGGTCCATTTGGTTTCATTTTTACGCTCTCAAGAGTTAAAATTCATCATCTTAATTAGCCCAGGTCTACACTGTAGAAGATTAATGGTCATTTTGATGTGTTAATTTGCCTGTTTTGTTTCCCAAATCCAGCCTGGAATTGTGGATAGCTAGAAAGCAGGGGAAGACACAGAGGCAGAGTGCAATGACTGCCTTCAAGACAAATATATCTTGTGTTGTGTTATAGTGCACTATGTTGCACACTTGCCCGATCGGGCAACTAGGAAGCAGTCTTCACTTGCCCCACCATTTTTTTACTTGCCCCGGGCAAGCGGGCAAGTGTTAGTGTCAAGCCCTGCACTCTGTCCGTGTGTGTTTCCGTCCATCCAAGTGTATGTGTGTGTCTGTCCAGCTGGCCGTCCATCCATCTGTTACCAGCTAATCTCCAGCACTGTTCACCCAGTCGATGCCATACTTTGCATACACAATCATTAGATGCCAATGATGAACCTCTGACCTATTTTTTTGTTATAGCGCCAACAGGAGGCCGATGTATTTCATAATGGTTCTCTGGATTCTGTCCCAAAATTCTGCATTGTTACCCAGAATCTCTAAAGTCATGTGCTCAATTTTGTTTTTAATTGTGGCTCAAGTAGTGAAACTGGTTACTTGTTTTGTTTTCATTTTTCATAGACCTGGTCAGATGGGTTCCATTTATACAGAGTTTTGTGGGCCTTGAAATGAAAACCAGGACTTCATTAGTATATCATCAGAACAGCGAATGTACACATAGAGCCAATTGAACTCTATTCCGTTAAATCTATATAATTCAATTGCCGTCAATGCAAAACAATGTAGGAGAAATAGACATAGAAAAATGTATCTGTAAAGCAAAGACAGGGGAAAATTATGAGGTAAGCATGGTGCAATCTGAGTCAGTGATAACAGTAGAGGTAGTAAAGTAGTGAAATTCCATACAATCCTCAAAGAAGCAGTGTGCATAATCTCCCAAAGACAGACCAGTTTGGCAATTTGTATATTCCTGTGCGTGCGCACACACACGCACACGCACACACACACACACACACACACACACACACACACACACACACACACACACACACACACGCACTCACACGCACTCGCACACGCACACGTGTGTGTGCATGCAATCACCCATGCACTCACCCACGCAAGTACGCACACACACATACACACCATTAAATACTGCCATTAGTGCCAAAAGCCTCCCACAATATCCTCCCACTCACCCACCCACGGTCAGCTGCCTGCTCCCACTTTAGGCACGGTTGCAGGGGGAGTGGAGCTTCCATGGTTGCCCCATCCCTGGAGCATCCACGGGACCAACCCACAGCCCACAGAGGGTCCACAGAACCAACACACAGCCCACAGAGGGTCCACAGAACCAACACACAGCCCAAAGAGGGTCCACAGAACCAACACACAGCCCATAGAGGGTCCACAGAACCAACAGACAGCCCAAAGAGGGTCCACAGAACCAACCCACAGCCCACAGAGGGTCCACAGAACCAACACACAGCCAAAAGAGGGTCCACAGAACCAACACACAGCCCAAAGAGGGTCCACAGAACCAACCCACAGCCCACAGAGGGTCCACAGAACCAACCCACAGCCCACAGAGGGTCCACAGAACCAACCCACAGCCCACAGAGGGTCCACAGAACCAACACACAGCCCAAAGAGGGTCCACAGAACCAACACACAGCCCAAAGAGGGTCCACAGAACCAACACCATTTATATCCCACAGAACTCAAAAGATTGTCAATGATGCTACCCATGTTTTAAATGGAGAGTTCGTACTTCTACCATCTGGGAGAAGGTATAAAGAACCAAAGTGGAAATACATCAGGTTTAAAAGGTCATTTGTACCAGCGTCAACTAAAATGCTGAATGAGGCTTTGAAACAGTAGCGATCACTTAAGACGACCCTGTACCATTGTGTAATGTTGTGTCACTGTTGTGTCTGTGCTTGTCTCTGATGTTTCATGTATGGCTGTAGTAAGGGTGTAAGCCCAAGACAAATTTCCCTCGTGGACAATAAAGTTTACATTGACCTTGACGCACAGCCCATAGAGGGTCCACAGAACCAACACACAGCCCATAGAGGGTCCACAGAACCAACACACAGCCCATAGAGGGTCCACAGAACCAACACACAGCCCATAGAGGGTCCACAGAACCAACACACAGCCCATAGAGGGTCCACAGAACCAACACACAGCCCATAGAGGGTCCACAGAATCAACCCAGAGCCCTGGAAGATCACAGAAACCAAAGAGGTTTCCATGCACAAAGTCCACATCATGGATCAAATGCATTGCTTTATTTCCGCAGAGTGGTGGAAGTACTTTGTGGAAGCATGTTTTAATTACTGTAAGTAACAGTATCAATAGGCGTACTGCAATGCAGGAATACTTTTACGAGAGCGGGCGCAAGTTATGCGATGGGTTCACAGAGAGAGAGAGCGCGACAGACAGAGGGAGACAGAGACAGAGAGAGGCAAAGAAGCTAAGACTGTAAGATTTGTTTTGAGGATAGCAGCAAGGTACAGAGAGAGAACGAGAATGCCTAAGGACACTGATCTGGGGTCAGCTTTGATGTTCTCCATTTCCCAGAGAGGAACTCAGTTCAGAGCCAGAGAGTCAGATTTTTAGATCGGTGCCTGAAGGAGAGATGCAGGAACACACAGTTCTGCTCCACAGCCTGCTGCTCTATAGCAGAAGGTTGAAAGGTGTTGGGGGTTTGGCTGTGCCCATACAAATAATTATGAGCATCCCCTGCTACATGCTCTTCTCCAGAATAAGACAAGAAACAAGAAGCCTATTGAACAAGAGAGAGAGAGTGAGAATGTGCGAGATACAGTGGAGGAAATAAGTAACTGTTGAACACATGATTTTTTTTACACAGTAAATATACTTGCAATGATGGAATTACAATGATTGGTATTACATTGGTATTAAGTATGGGAATCCATACATGTAAAGGAATTACAAAAATAAAGTCCATAATATAGTGAAATAGCTAACTTAAATTAGCGTAATACTTTGTTTGTTGCCTTTGTTTGTAATGACAACTTCAAGTAACTACAGTGCTCAGGTATGATTTTGGCCCATTCCTCCACATAGATTGTCTTTAAATCGTGAAGATTTGTTGGTGCCCTCTGTTGAACACTTTTCAATGATGTTTTAAGTCGGGTGACTTTTCAAGAATAATTTCCCCCACTGTATAGAGCCCTATAGTCCTATAGCGGTTGCAAATTGATGTTGCTGTCTCTAGATTTATTTGAAAATTTAGTCTGCCAACCTGGGGAGAGCCCATAACTGAGCTTTCAAACAGGGACATGTAGAGAGTGTACCCCTTTTGGACAAATAAGTAAAAAAAAAAAAAAAAAAAAAATCAGCAGATCTACAAGTTCTCAACATGTCACAGCACAACTTATACCAAATACAGGAAAGAACAGATGTTTTACAGACAGTTAAAAGGGCAGGGCTGAAGCCCCCTTTTGGTGTCTATGCATGTCGTTGCTTTCGGCAACTCCTAACTCAGGTATGGGTGCTAATGATGTGGAGTAGAGAACAGTGCCCACAGTATGCATGCCTGGCAGTATGCGACCTTATATCTGGGAGGCAACAGAGCTATACCGACTGCATCGCTGTTCCCCCAACATTTCACTGCTTGAAATAGTAACTGAATCATTTTAAAATGCTAATGTTTATGCAAACCCAATTGCTGATGAGCCAACGAGCGCATCTGCATAATTTGCCGTTCAGTGACAGCAGTAAGCTAATATCAGAAGCAGTTATTCAAATAGATTTGTTAAGTGCATAAAAGACACCGCTTTTAAAATAAGACCAATAGACAACTCAATGACACTCAAAACATTTCCACTTTGAATGCTAACAAGGGTATCGCTTATGCAATGGCTCTTCCAATAACGCAAATTCTCTCCACTCGACAAAGATGGGACAACATTTGCATGAATTAATTGCCGTGGGTGGATGGAGAAGAAGAGGAGAAATAAAAGGGGAAATAACATGAAATTCAAATATCAAGGCAAGTGGAATAAGCGCCAGCATCCGTCGCGATTGATTTGCAATCAGTCGTGACCGATGCTAGTGTAGCACCCGGCCATGAGCCAGCCGCAACAGCCCCACCAATCGGGCTCAGCCCTATTGACGCGACTGGTTGTGCGTTGGACTGGCAAGTCCTGGGTTCAATCCCGCATATTACTACAATCTGGCGTAGTTGGCAGGCTTTGGAGTGCGGATATATCCCTGATATACCTGTCTCTCTACCCTTGCGGGTCCACATGAGGGACATCGTGTGCGGCAGTCCGTGGTGTGAATCCCAAGGGCACGCTCCAACGACTGAGGGGGTGAATGTAGCACCCAGCCATGAGCCAGCCTGCAACAGCCCTGCCAAACGGGCTCAGCCATATTGGCGCAACTGGTTACGCGTTGGACTGGCGACTGGGAGTCCCAGGTTCAATCCCCGCTTCCGTGTATATCACTACACTAGCATCTGTCGCGACCTAGGTCGAGGTTTGCAATATGATTTCATCCCTCCTGCCTTTACCTGTGGTCATTTATAAAATAAAACATTTGAAGCCGCATGTGCATTCACTTGACTAAATGAATGCACTAAGGAGAGAATATTCTGCACAAATCTTCATGAATATAGAAATACTATGTTGAATCAAAATACGCTTGATATGCAGAGGTGTGCGGTGAGAAGTGTCCAAAAATCCTTAGCACCACCACGAAACCAATAGATACTACAATGTATTCATTTCATTGTTCTGAGGTGCGAGAAAAAAACAACACGTTAGTGACCCTCGTGTCTATCCACTTAGTGAAGCTTTCCTCGGCCACAGAAATGCTAATTTAAGTCTTTTGAATCGAGGCATCACATTGCGTGAACTATACCCGATGTTTGGCTTGTTTCTCAACAAAAAAGGTTGAGAAACACTGACTTAGGTACCAAATATAAAAGTAAATCTAAGTAGGCCTATATAACCAACGCTGTCAATAAATGTAGTAAAAATGTAAAAAAAAAAACTACAATATTTGCACACATCTGAGATGTAACGGTTGAGTAGAGGTTGAACCATGGAAATACTTTCAACATATGCCGTACGTTAAGGAAATGTACTCAGTTACTTTCCAGCCCACTGATACACGAGTCTCTGTTGCTCTTTGTTCCTTCTGAACGGAACTGAGACTGCGCTGCATTACCTCATCCATCTGCTGCACACACATGCACACACATGCGCGCGCACACACACGCACGCACACGCACACGCACACGCACACGCACACGCACACACACACACACACACACACACACACACACACACACACACACACACACACACACACCAGGAACCTGACCTTCTGTCTGTTATACTACAGTCTGATCAACAGCCTTTTGCTACAGCACAGTCTCTCTCTCTCTGTAGTCCTATAGATTCAACCCAAAAAGCACAATACAACAGTACAACAATACAATCAAGACAAAAATGATGTACATTTGAATGTCAGACTCTTCAATAAATCAATTTCTACAGTATCCACAGAGTTCACTTGATGTACGAATTCACACAATGATTATTCTTTTGGGTGGTGTTCCCTTTGCTATCCTTCTCCTGTCACAGCAGCTCACGAATCTTGCTACTGTGTTTGCATATTGTTGTACAAACACAGATATACAGTATAAAGACGCATCTGTTGCGCCCAACAGAGATGAGAGTTGGTTTTTTTGGTCATCAGTCATGCTTTCAAACTCTCCTTGGGTGATGGTGATCTGTGGGAAGTATACAGTATGTGCTGATGTCTTAGTACAGTGGACAGGCGGTTAGGAAGAGTAGCTCAGTCTCTTACCTCCTTTTGTGTGCAGCGGGTGCATAGTCTGTCCTCTCTCGGGAGTCAGGTCTGCATATGGCGGCTCTTTCAATCGTGAGACTGTGTTCACTGTGAGTCAATATGGAGTTAATGTTTTTTGAGAGAGAGAGAGAAAGAGAGAGAGAGAGAGAGAGGAGAGAGAGAGAGAGAGAGAATACTCTCCTCTCTGTGAACCTCTCCTGAAGGCCAGTGATTCCCTGGTGGCAGGTACAGCTCCAGGTTTGGCGATTGGCTCAGGGAGGGACTCTGCGTGGTGGTTTGATGTCACATTTCAGGAGGGTTTTGATGTGGTCCTTGTACCTCTTTTTGGGATCCTCAGCAGCCCTTTGACCAGGACCTGGTCAAAGATGGTCACACACACACACACACACACACACACACACACACACACACACACACACACACACACACACACACACACACACACACACACACACACACACACACACACACACACACACACACACACACACACACACACACACACACACACACACACACACACAGCGTGAATGTCCGTGGGATCAGCGTTTAGCCTCAGAGAAAGCTTTGTCACTCGAAATGAGGACAGACAAACAGCCAGGCAGGCAGAAAGACAGACAGAGTTCTCTGTGAGTGTTTTTCACTGTCCATGGTTCTGTCATCAGTGGAGTGTGAGTGTGTGCGTGTGTGTGTTGGAGGGGGGTGGGTGGGGGTTCTCCTCCCTCGCTCCAAGAGGGCAGCTGGCCCAACACTGTGCCAGTGTGTGCCAGGCTGAGAGACAGAGAGAGAGAGAGAGAGAGATTGTAGTTGTGTGTTGCTGTTCAGTCCGAGGATCCCCTCTCACCCTCCCCCTCCCTTCCAAGGCCCTTCAACAAGGGTGTCCCCGAGAGCCTGTTATTGTTATTATTATTAAGAGACCCTGTTTATTAATTCCCTTATTGCCTTATCTTCTTTCTTGGTCCCAACATATTGCTGCTTGCAGCTATATTTATTATTATTATGATGATTATTATTATTCTCATCAGTGATCTTGTGACATCATCAGGGATGTTGATGTGGAGTGGAGACCCTGATGTCATAGTAAATGTGACCTGTCAATATTGGCCGGCAACTCTAAATGTGACCTCAAATCCTTAGATGTTCATATATGGATATATGGCATATTAGTCTATATGGATTATTTGTTTATTTATTAAAACCATAACTTCCACATTTTTCATACGTTTTTCAAACCGAGTTGGTTTGTTAGAACCATAAGAGAAGTCTGCATACTTTAATAAAAGTGGATAATCATAGCCCCATCGATAACATTTGTAATGCACCAATTGGCTTGTAAATCTGTCACAAGAGTTCTGAGTATTTTGTTTGCGCTGCCATAGAACCTACTGCACTGTAGGCAAGATGGCCGCCGGGGAAACTACGTCAGAGACTCTTCATTGAGACAGGAATGAGAACAGCCAGGTGTTCTCTTTGGCGATATGACGGTGTAATGGATCCTTCAGCCTCGTTCTGCAGCCTGTTAAAATGGCGGCGTAACTGTCATTATAAAAGCCACGTGGTTTCACTGAATTTAACTCAAAACGCTCCTCTGTTTTCCTCTACCATCAACTCTCATTTCCTCAGTGAATTCAAAAAGGTGTGTGTGTGGGTGTGAGAGAGCAGTCTATGTTCTGCAGAACATTGTCAATGGAGCACGCGTGCATGCACAGGCACGCGCTTACACCTTTCCGTTTGGAGTGGATCGATGTTTCACCGGCTCCAAACGGCAGGCCAAGTCGCCCACGTTCTCTGCTGTTAGCCAATGAACCAGCGTTAGCCAATGAACAGACAGACGGACGCAGCTAGCTAGCTGCCTTAACGGACCGTCCGGTGCCTGAAGCACTGAGCATATGTGGATCACATCCCCAAAAAACTGAAAACAGCTCTCCTGATGTCTCCATGCCTGACAGTGTGGGATAGTCTGTTCCCTGCATGTGAAATGGTTTAGCTACAGTAGGAGATACCATACCGAATAGCCTAGGTTTGAACACCACTTGCAAAACGATGGGGCAAAGGGTAGTCAGAAATAACGCCAATACAGTACAATAAAGATTAGAAAACAGCTATTATCCCCGCTAGATGGGAGTAGTAGTACTTCAGTCTTCCAAATTGTGGTGAAGAAGAAGAAGAAATGTTGAAGATGCAAAGCCCCTGGCCCTTGGCCAAAACATGGCACTATAGCAATCAAAAGATAATGCTAATTTTACTATAGTGTGCCATTTTTTTCGTGACTTCAGACGATATTTGAAAAACAGGTCAGAACGACAGGTCTATAGTACTGTTATACTGTAGTAGCAGTAACAGTACAGTAACAGTGATGTAGTACAGTGGCAGTAACAGTAACAGTGATGTGTCTGCATGGCAGAGCTGTAGCATAAGTCCAGAGCTCAGAGCTAATGGAGTGTAAAATGAGTTGTCCCATTATTAAAGCCTGCAGGAGAATGGAGCTGTGACCTCTGTGCAGGCTGCCTGTGTGTGTGTGCGTGTGTGCGTGTGTGTGTGTGTGTGTGTGTGTGTGTGTGTGTGTGTGTGTGTGTGTGTGTGTGTGTGTGTGTGTGTGTGTGTGTGAGAGACGGGAAACGGAGAGGCAGAGAGACAGCGGGGGTGGAGGTTACAGAGAAACATGATACATTGCTCTGTGGAGTGAAATAAAGCCATAACAGTATATCCAACGTTTAAGACAGAAACGCATGCTGTCATCGGAATGTCCTCTGGAGTCTGGTTTGATCAATATACTCATCGGCTTAAAGCTTTCCCGCTGTGTGTGTGTCTATGTACGGTATGTGGTTGGGGGGATACTCAATTGTTTTACCTCCCTGTTGACTGATACCTGTCCAGTCTAACTCTACACCAGGCTGATGCAAAGTCATTAGCGCAGCCGCGCCTGGCTGAAAATGCTATGAAAACCTGCAAAAGGTGTCAATCAGTCCGTCATGCCTCACGACACACTGTATATGTGGATAATACAAAATTCAAGTTCATCTGACTTCATCAAACCCTGTACAGAGACACTGCCCCCTTGCTGTCACCAATAGGCCTCCAAATATGGAGCTGGCCTGCTTCATATTTGGATACATAAGATCAGAGCAACATGTTGTTGTTATTGTTATTTTTTATCTCATGTCTGATCTGTAATCCCTGTACTCTCAAGACATGCTCCATATATGTCCAGACCTCTTCAAACCTATACATTATACACTGAAGAAGCGGTTTTCTGCTGCCACCCTTAAATCTCCATAATGGAGCCACCTGCTTCGACTGTTATCAAGGGATACTTCCTATAGGAGGCTGCATGCTTATTAGCAGTCCTTATCGACGAGGCATGTTGTCTGGGAGCCGACTGACACGATTGCACTGATAAGACGAAAACCCAGAAATTCTCAATCAGCATGGCCGGTTAGCCGCCTTGTTTTAAGCCCTGTGTCAGTGTGGCGATGTGCTTGCGGGTATGTTTAGGGTTAGGGTTAGAGGCGGCGAGTATATTGACCAAAATGATTGCAGTAGAGTAGCCGAATGTGCGTGAAAACGGACTGCAAATGTTTTGTAAAAGTAAAAGTATTGTAAAGTATTGTAAAATGTACATACTCAAGTACAAATTAAAAAGTACAAATACCGTACCTCAGCATTTTTCAGAAGTACAGCACTTCCACTTCCACCATATGTGTGTGTGTGTGTGTGTGTGTGTGTGTGTGTGTGTGTGTGTGTGTGTGTGTGCACGCATGCAAGTGCATGCACATTTGTGCATGTACCTATGCACTATGACCTTCTCTCTGACCCCAAGCCAGCGTCAAGCTAATTGAATAAACATGACAGTCTGTCTGCAGGCTACTGGCTCAGCTCACCCAACACACACACACACACACACACACACACACACGCACGCACGCACGCACGCACGCACGCACGCACGCACGCACGCACGCACGCACGCATGCTTGCATTCTATTTTTTGAAACATCACAAGTATAAAATAATAGAAAATTCACAACAGATCCTTGCTCTGCAGGTCTTCAAAGGGTTAACGTTGTTTACCCCTCGTGGGGAATCTATCCTGTCTGGATTAGATTAGAACAGATTAGATTAGGAGATCCCGGCCGTTATTATCCCACGAAAAAATGTAAATTCATTCTGGCCGCCTTCACCTAGAAAATAAATGACTCATGAAGAGCACCAGGTTGGCTTCATGAAAGATGCAGGGACGTGCACACATACACACATAGATGTGTGTATGTGGTAGGTAAAAAGAAATGTAAATGCCATTCCTTTCCATTCCATGCCATGCTGGATGACTAGCCAGTAAATAGCTGATCCACGATATCAACGTAGATCAGTTATTTTTGTCCCAAAAACCTGCTCCTCTAACACTTTCTGCCTCATCATTTCGATGGGTACATCCTGGAACTCTCTACAGTAGCCCTAGGGGTCCCTGGACCCCACTTTGGGAAGGACTGCCTTAGAAGTCTAGGTAAGTCTGACAGTGTACAAAGCAATGGAAGTAAATCAACCCTTTGGGGTCCATTTCCACACACGCACACACACACACACACACACACACACACACACACACACACACACACACACACACACACACACACACACACACACACACACACACACACACACACACACACACAGCTGGCCCCGCCTCCAATAGGTCAATACACCGCTTTAACAGCTGCCATACCTACCAGGGTTGGGACATTGTAAAACAATTTTAAACTGCATAAACCATGAAAAGTTGAGTCCTAGACGACACTCTCTGACATATGGTATGTCTCTCAATGTCGCTCTCTCTGTCACACACACACACACACACACACACACACACACACACACACACACACACACACACACACACACGCACACGCGCACACACACGCACACAGCTGGCCCCGCCTCCAATAGGTCCATAGGTTGTTAATCAAACACGCAGCATCCCTTTGTGTGTGTGTGTGTGTGTGTGTGTGTGCGCGCGCGCACACGCACATGCATGTCAGTGCTTGACCCCTTTTGTGGTCTCATGTTACGTCTATAGGCATACATTTTATATGTGCAGACAGACAAAGCTTTCATAAACCAGCATCCATACGTGCTCACACACACACACACACACACACACGCACGCGCGCACACACACACACACACACACACACACACACACACACACACACACACACACACACACACACACACACACACACACACACACACACACACACACACACACACACACACACACACACACACACACACACACACACACACACACACACACACACACACACACACACAGCAGCAGCAGCTGGTGAGTTTCAGATTTGTCTTGCTGGCTTCAGATAAAGATCTCATGTCCTTTTCGGTTTCGCCTTCCTCCTCACAGAGAGAGAGAGGGTTGGGGGGTTGGTGGGGGGATTAGAGGAAGGAAGGGGGTGTTTGGAGGGGACGCCTCTCCAGACTGATCAATAACAGTCTGGTCCTTGAACAGGGTCAAACCCCACTGACGATATGTCTGAGAGAGAGAGAGAGAAAGGGAGAGAGACACAGGAACAGACACAACAACGGTTCTGCTGAGGTCAGCGCTGAATCGCTTACAGTAATCAATTAATAGCATGAGGATGCATGAGGAAACGACTGCACTGAGCATGTACATACACACAACGAGAGAAAGAAGCAAAGATGTGTCTTACCACCAGTCTCCGAGCCACTGTTCTCTATGCTCCACTTTTAATTAGGGACGGAGCTCCATACACGATCAAATCCCATAACAAGCTTTATTGAGTATCTGTTATCAATACGCTTTTGGCTTTATCAAGCCTGTTATTGAGCACAGCTGGCCATGATGTCATGTTTAAAGACAAAAAAAACATGGACGGACGGAGTGCAAAACATACTCTTCACCATGCCTTCAGCCTGCTGGGAACAACAATCAAGACAAGAGGCGATCGATGAATAAATGTAATCATCCACCCTGGCACAAACGGTTTCGGTGTATTGATACCTGCAAACCTGCAGCACTGCCCGGGGAAACAAAATAACGACAGACAGCAAAATCAATTTGCAGCCGTGGCATAGGCTACGTCGTAATGGGTGGCCAAACTTGGCGTGACGGGTGGCCAATGGTCGCGACGGGTGGCGCAACCGTGATAAATCATTCTTCTTTTTCTTCTTGCGACCATTAAAAATTAGTTGCAACCGTGAAAATGGTCGACCGGTCGCGACCATTGGGCCAATGGTCACGACTGTTCCTCAACACTAACCCTAACCCATAACCCTGAACATGACCTCAGTAAAACCTATGCCTCAACCTAACCATTGGTCCGATGATATGTTGGACAGTAGTCTGTCTCCCTGGAACAAAAAGGACAGGCAAATATACATATATTGGGAGCCAATGATTCAATGGTTGTTAACCTACCCGTCGTCGTCTTCTTCTTGTACTCCAGCTGCTGTAAAGGCGGCAGACCTCCCCAACAAGTCTGAAAAGGTCGAAGGGGATATGGGAGAGGATGAGGGCGATATGGAGGAGGATGAGGGCGATATGGAGGAGGATGAGGGCGATATGGAGGAGGATGAGGGCGATATGGAGGAGGATGAGGGCGATATGGGGGAGGATAAGGGCAATATGGAGGAAGATGGGGGAGAAATGGAGGAGGATGAAGGAGATATGGGGGAGGTTGAGGGCGATATGAGAGAGCCAGAGAGGATGAGGGTGATATGGAGGAGGATGAGGGCGATATGAGAGAGGATGAGGGCGATATGGAGGAGGATGAGGGCAATATGGAGGAGGATGAGGGCGATATGGGAGAGGATGAGGGCGATATGGAGGAGGATGAGGGCGATATGGAGGAGGATGAGGGCGATATGGAGGAGGATGAGGCCGATATGGAGGAGGATGAGGGCGATACGGGGGAGGATGAGGGCGATATGGAGGAGGATGAGGGCGATATGGGAGAGGATGAGGGCAATATTGAGGAGGATGAGGGAGATATGGAGGAGGATGAGGGCGATATGGGGGAGGATGAGGGCAATACGGAGGAGGATGAGGGCGATATGGAGGAGGATGAGGGCGATATGGAGGAGGATGAGGGAGATATGGAGGAGGATGAGGGTGATATGGAGGAGGATGAGGGAGATATGGAGGAGGATGAGGGCGATATGGAGGAGGATGAGGGCGATATGGAGGAGGATGAGGGCGATATGGAGGAGGATGAGGGCGATATGGAGGAGGATGAGGGCGATATGGAGGAGGATGAGGGCGATATGGAGGAGGATGAGGGAGATATGGAGGAGGATGAGGGCGATATGGAGGAGGATGAGGGCGATATGGAGGAACTATTCCAATACGAAACGTTTTTCAAAATAGTAAAAAAAAAAAGGC
>CM076966.1:6531945-6539445 GCA_039105355.1 Benthosema pterotum
TGACACATACAGGTTTTTAAAAGCTTGCAGCCTAGTAGTGCAGTCACTTCTTTCGGGGCTTGTTTTCACAGACATGGTGGCTGCTTATTTCTCTCATGCCATCTGGCAACACTGTTCACAGCGTCTCTGAAGCAGAGAGGGAGTGGTGGGGGGTGGGGGTGTTTCTTTGTCCTGGTCTGGTGAGTGAGCGTCTGCAGGTCCCAGCCTGGGGATAATGCCTGTAACGGTCACTAACATCATCGGACAGACCACTTTTAACAAGGCCAACACCACAATGGATGGGTGACAATGCATGCTGGTGTCACACACGCACGCACACACACACACCTTCCCCCACTGCTTATGTATGATTCAATGACTATTTTGTACGTATATGAAGTATTGCCACGCTTTTCTTTTGTTCTTTAATGTAAATTGCTCTCGATTAAGATTGTCTTCTAAATGGCGAAATTGTAAAGCATAATGTCAAAAATAATACTAACATTTATTTTATTTATTTTTTTTCATTTTTCTAGTAGTTTTGCGGTACTTGGAGCCATCTCTAAGTTGAGCAGTCCTGATCTGCAGTATTCTCTGTGCCTCAGCTTACAGGCAGCCTCCTCATCCGTTACCCCGACTGACACCGTCCATATGGCACCGAGGCCACTGTGCACATGCGTGTGCACGTGGGGCGGGGGGGGGTGGGTGTTAGGTAGAACATGTGGTGTCTCCTATCTCCTATTTGATCACATCCGGCTCCCTGGAGGAAATCATGTCATTATTTCAGACAGCCCTAAACTGACCCTGTGCGTGCATGTGTGTGTGTCTGGGTGTGCGTGCGTGCGTGTGTGTGTGTGTGTGTGTGTGTGTGTGTGTGTGTCTGTGTGCGCATGTGATCTGTAGACATGGATAATGGAGCAGGGATTCACTGCACTCCACAATAATTACTAAGAAAAAAAAAACGGCAGGATACAACCCTTTTTGTTTTGCTTCATAGAAATTATTGGATTGAATTGCTGGACGTTGGTCTCGCTTACACACACACATTCTCACCTCCCAGTGACCACCACTGGTGGTCTGGGGACCACCAGTGGTCCTTGAGAGTTCCAGTTGGTTCCCAGGCTAAATGGTGGTTAACCAGATGTAACTCTTTGAGAGCGTACAAATGAAACCAAATGGACCCTTGTGGGTCCATTTGGTTTCATTTTTACACTCTCAAGAGTTAAAATATTCATCGTGTGAATTGGCACAAGTCTACACAACTAGAGAATGTAGAAGATTAATGGTCATTTTGATCTGTATCTTTTGACTGTTTGTTTTGTTTAGCTTCATAGAAATTATTGGATTGAATTGCTGGACGTTGTTCTCGCTCACACACACACACGCACGCACACACACACGCACGCACGCACCTGTATAAAAATAAAGTATTGTTCTCACCTCCCAGTGGCTGAACACCAGCTGTGGGCTGGCCAATCCGCTGGTCCTCTTGCGGATCTCGTCAGCGAAGCCGAAGCTCTCAGCCACGGGCAGAACAGCCTTGATGAGGAACATGTCTGTGCCTTCCTTCATCTCCTCATGGAGGACGTGACCCTCCCTCTTCCCCAGGACCCCGTACACACGGCCTGATGACACGCACACACAGACACGCACGCACGCACGCACACACACACACACACACACACACACACACACACACACACACACACACACGCACACACACACACGCACGCGATCGTAAAGTAGCTCTCAAGTTAGAAAACGTGCAGGAACTCCTGAACTAAGTGATCTAACCCTCTCTCTACTTAGTAAGGTTACAGTAAACTGTACTTGGTGCCTTCTTTTTCCAGCCCACAGTACACTATCAAACATGGTCCTTTTGATTGATTGAGTCGTATTTGACAAAAAAAACAACAACACAAAATATAAAAATAGTTTTAGATATCACAGCTACGTTTGTAGAGTTTAAAGTTTAAAATGCCAACATGTTTGACTCATACAACAAACACAAGTCCATGTGAGACAGGACAGTCATAGGTCAGCGTTGGATCAGTGAAGAAGTTAGTCAGCAAACAGGTAGACACTAATTGACTAAAGGCCGACTGTTGCTGCATACAAGCCCTTAACCAGATAAATGGAGTAACACGCACGCATGAACACACACACACACACGCACACGCACACGCACACGCACACGCACACACACACACACGCACACGCACACACACGGGTCATGTGGATGGTTGTAAACTAACAATTAGAGAAAATGCTGGAGGGGAAAGAGTGTCAACAGTCTGACCTAATGGAGGAAATATTGATTACATAATGTTTATATATATACACATGATCTAATGGAGGAACTATTGATTATATGTGTTTATATGCTAGTGATCTAATGGGGGGAACTATTGATCCGATCTGTTTATAGACACGCGATCTAATGGCCTTGCATTGACAACACAGTAAAAGTCACAATGCTACTTGGGACTCAAAATGGACCCACTGAGAAAAAAAAAATCATCTCTTCTCACGTAAATCAATATGAGACACACACACGCACGCACGCACACACAGACCACACCCACGCGTGTGTGTGTGTGTGGACGTGCGCGTGGACCTTGACTGAATGCAGAAGTGTAAACAGTTGCACACAAAGCACACAGACAGACCTTTCCAGTTTTCTAAACTTTAACAGCATAAAACATCTTTGTACTTTGATGTATTTTCGTGTCATTGCCACAGAGGTCAATTCAATTTCTTTTTTTTTATTTTATCCCACTAGAACACGATTGCATTTGACCTGAACGATACTGAGCAATGAATTCAGTGGATGGATATTGACAGGAAAAATACATGAAAAAAAAATCACTCCCCTGTGAAGTGAGCGGTGCAGGCCACTAAACAACACGGTGACCGCAGTCGAGGCCACTCTGGAGACAAACCAATGAGCAGACATGCATACAGACAGTGAAATGGTTAGGAAACCAAATCAGTCAGTCCGTCAGTCACTCAGTCAAACGTTATCCATACCATTATTACACCATCCTAGCGGTACAAATAGTACAAGGATATATTTTTTGGGTGGAGGGAATGCCAGGCAATAATTCTTTGTTTATTCATCAGTATACACTGCGTTTTAAACGGCTGACAAAGCACTTTGTCTAACAAGGTCGTCCTGCGACTGCTAACGAGCCTGGAGACGTTGTTTACCAACACGCTAAACGCCATTTCAAGCCTCATTTTCATCTTAATAGCTTTCGGCGGTTTAGGGTTTGTTGTTTTTGGAGCATTAGTCAGGGCTGAGCGGTGGAGGGGCGAACCGCTCCGTTTGCACTGCCTCACAAACCAGATCCTTCAGTTTATAGTCCGGGATATTGTTTATAGTTCTTTTGTTTAGTGGGAAATTTGGTATATTGTGTCTTTTTATTGGCCTACAGTATTGTCTATAAATCTATACAAAGCTAAAGGTATAACAAGAAGAAGAAAAGAAAGACACACACACATACAGTGAAAGGAGAATTCAGTTATTTGGAAAGCCCTCTGGTCCCCAGGTAACAACATGTGCACATGCACATACTCTACAGTGGGAGGAGGCACAACAGGCCAACAGCACGTAAACCAAGGCCAGCCCAGATTCAATCCTGATTCGACGTAGGCTTTGCCTCCCAAAGCCCAAACTTTTTGTTTTTGACCCTCAGTGGGGGTAATATTTGAATTGAGTGAAATCACTGATTACCTTTAAGGAACCCAAAGTCAATAGCTATGTCATGCCTAGTTCAGCATCACTTCACTCACATGCCAGTGACATAACACTGTGCCCCCTGTGGCCCACTGCTCCTTGAACCGACACCAACATGAGCTCCGCTTTCCCCTCGCCTCGGCCATGCATGTAATTACATCATTTAATATGGCCGAAAGCTCCCAGCATCCTCCCGAGCGCACCCGCCAACACACAGGACTTCCTAATCCAGTCAAAAAATAAATGGCCATAGCCGTCATGACAAATGTGATGAGAGCAAGACACTAAGTCCCAAATTTGCTCCCCATGTGCTGGTTGGTGCATTGCATGGTTTCCACCACAATCAGCGCGAGAATGTGTAATGGTGATGCACCTACAGTAATCTGCCTTGGATAAAGGTGCTATATAAATGCACCATTTACACTTTTGCACATTTGGGCAAGTGACTGTTTTCAGCCCAAGGATTTTCCAGATGTCTGCGGACTCTTACAGATGTACGTTAGTTATGTGTGTGTGTGTGTGTGGGCGAGGTGGGCTCTTCTTACCCAGCACCTCGGCGGTAGCCATGATCTCACAGGTGTACATGGCGGCCATCAGTCTCTGCGGTCGGGCCTGGAAGGCGTGTCGACACGCTTCCTTCATGGCAGCGATCAGCTGGCCAGACACAGGACCGTAGCAGTCCTGTTTGGCAGGACTGTCCCCTGTGTGAGGGTCATTATAGAGTTAATGAAAAAACAAACAAAATAACTGAATGTTGGAAATGAAATAAGTTGTTATAATAATAATAAAGGAAACACGTTTCTATGTAATAGAATATACAGTATATTCTAGAATAGAATATATATGTATATATATATATATATATATATATATATATATACAGTATATATATATATATATATATATATATATATATATATATATATATATATATATATATATATATATATATATATATATATATATATATATATATATATATACTGTAAAAAAAATAAAACGTAAATAAATAAATGGCCACGATGCACAACGCTGTGATACTGACAAGAACAGATAGCAAGAAAAGGCTAGCAATGCTAATGGTGAGTAGCATTATGACCCAAATAAGCTACAGGATGATTAAGGTAAGTTTGCCACCGATTGTTGGCAATGGCGTTGGGTATAACTATTGCTTTGTATCAATGATTGATTGACGGAGATTCAATGACAGATTGAGGGTTAACTGAATGAAAAAAACCTTGGTCCTCTGCCTGGTTGGGAGGGTTGGACTTCCCAGCCGCTCCCCCTGCTTCCCCCTCGGCATTATGGGACATGTTGTCTTCCTCCGTAGAGTCCTGGTGCTGGGGGGGATGTCCTCCCGAGGACTTCATGTCCCATCTCTCCACGGAGAAGCAGACTCCCATCAGCGGCTCCTCACACATGGGTCCGGAGCGCGTGGCCAGCTGGAAGCCGCTCACCACGCTGTTGTCAGAGTCTCTGAGAGAGGGGGCCGGCCCCCCGGTGGGCAGCCGGGGGCCCGGGGGCTCCGGCGGCGTCCCTAGTGCTGCACAATTCATCAAAAAAGAAAAAGAGATTCAGACACCTTGATTCTTAAATTGGCACAGACACAACAATAGAGGGAGCATAAATAATCTGCTGCCATACAGAAACATAATATAAAGGCTAGATGATGAGTCTCTGACGGAGTTCACACTGGCGTCCATCTTTATGAGGCACTACAATATATCATGCTCTATAGCAGCTCAAGTAAGAACAGTAATAACTCACTCAAATCTTGACCGATTTACAAATGGATTGGTTTATTACACACCTAATCAACCTGTCATTAAGCACACACAGAGTATGTACTAATTACAATTTAGGCAGCAAGCAGATAATCCAGAGTGCCTTAAATAAATGCATTAAAGTTGAAAGAGGTGAGGAGGACAGTAGTTCAGGCGTTCTTAGTAAGCTGTGTGGGCTGCTATAGCTGTCTATACCCAGGGGCGGATTGGCACATATTTTCCCACCGGGACAATTTTGCCTTTGCCAGGCCACTGGTTAACCAGATGTAACTCTTTGAGAGCGTAAAAATGAAACCAAATGGACCCTTGCGGGTCCATTTGGTTTCATTTTTACACCCTCAAGAGTTAAAATATTCATGTGAATTAGCCCAACTTAGCCTACACAACTAGAGAATGTAGAAGATCTCTCCTACTTGAAGGCTCTGGTGTAGGACACCTTTTCTTTTTTGAAGGATAGAAACACTAGTTTGTCTGGCCTGGGCCTGGCGTCCTGGCCTGCCCTGGACTTAACTCATTGAGCGCGATCGGATTTTCTTTGTTTTCTTTCCACTGCCGCGGCTCAAACCAGTTCGATCGGTAAAAAAAGCCCTTATTTTGAAGCTCAGATCTCCTAAACAGGATGTGCTGTTTCTGTTATGCTGTGTCTGTTGTCTTGCCTAATCGATCATCTGGCGATCTGCCCCAAAACATCCGGCTCACAAGTCAGGAAGTGCTGTGTAGCCCTGGCTGCTTAACCCATGCGCCAGCGACATTGAGGGGGCAAACCGGAGGAGAGCCGTTTGAATGCATTGGATTGAATGGACGTCAATGGGACGGGGGAAAAAAAAGTTGTCCCCAATTCTGTCCCAAATGAAAGTCAGCAACGGGATGATCATCCGCGTGACCGGCGGAGGGGTTCTAACGGGATGTCCACGAGCCCCGTGTGGACGGCGCCAAGAGAATTAAAAAAAAAAAAAACCCTGTCCAGACCACTAGGTGGCGTAGGCCACCGGGAAAACTCCCTGTACTCCAGATGGCCAATCCGCCCCTGTCCATACCTGTCCTCTCTGTACTGATACAGTACCTGTCTCTGTGTCCTCTCGGTCCAGACACTGCCAGACAGACGGCCTGTGGTAGTCCTCGATGCTGTTGAGCAGGATGTTGGGTCCATACCTGGATGAGACAAAGAGCAGTAGGGTTCAATCAGGGGCGGATTGGCCATCTGGAGTACAGGGAGTTTTCCCGGTGGCCTGCGCCACCTAGTGGCCTGGACAAGATCCAAAATGCACTAGTGGCACTTCCAAAATGCACTAGAATGTGCTAGATGCTCGCCTGGAACATACAGATCAAAATGACCATTAATCTTCTACATTCTCTAGTTGTGTAGACTAAGTTGGGCTAATTCACATGATGAATATTTTAACTCTTGAGGGTGTAAAAATGAAACCAAATGAAATTGGTTTCATTTTTACGCTCTCAAAGAGTTACATCTGGTTAACCAGCTGCCCCCCCCCCCCCCCCCCCCCCCAGGGTGGCCTGGCAAAGGCAAAATTGTCCCGGTGGGAAAATATGTGCCAATCCGCCTCTGGGTTCAATCAGCTGACTCAAACTATGGCCAAACATGTTCATCTACTTCCTATTTTCACTGGCGAAAACTAAACCTACCTACTACCTGCCTGCCTGCCTGCCTGCCTGCATACCTGCCTACCTATACTTTGTTAAAGTGTTTTTTTTTTTTTTTTAAATTAAGCTGTATGAAATACCTGCCATTAATATAGTGGTGTCAACTGTATTAATTGATGTCCAGAGTCGCGTGGTGGGAGTTCTGCTCTGATTTTGGTGAAATATTAAGTAGTTGTGGTCATTTTGTGGTGGTCACTGGGAAAAAAACAACTCATTTGTATTTTTGACCCCCCTATCACAGGGATCGCTGTTTTTGTGTCCATAGTACTATGCCCGAAAAGTATATCCACGTGATAGGGGGGTCAAAAGTGGACAAATGTTGTGCTAATATTTCTA